>VXAB01008341.1:11179-46103 GCA_013399175.1 Odontophorus gujanensis | reverse complement strand
CACTGTTGGAGACACTATCACTGTTAACTCATGAGGGTAAGATGTGACATGAAAGGCAAACAGAACCTGATCTTTCTGAAGGAAGACAAATCTATAGTAAATGAAACATTTGATAGCTAATCTGTACAGTTCCAGAATCAGGATCTAGGCATTGGTAGAAATCCTTCAGACAGATATGACAGATTAATTCCATGACAGTACTCACAAATGAAGTGGGAATTCTACAGAAAATGAATGAGAAGTCTGTCTCCATAGTCTAACAGGAAATTACTTGTACTAAGCACCTATTTTAAGAAGCAAAATATGAAATCATCATCATTTGAATTACTGACTGTAAGAACGTACTGTTCTTTATTCCTGAAGTTATTTTGACATGAAAACATGATCATCTCCTAAAATAAGGGAAATGTTTGGTGCCAAAGAATGCTAAAGCAATTTCAGGGTCTAGGGGAAGAAGTGAATTGTGTTAAATATTCATAAAAGGATTTTCACTGCAAAATGATAGCTTTATCATCCTAACACCTAAGGTGAAGCAACGAACTTGCTTTACCCTAGTTTCCTACAATTAAGATTTTAGTAAAAGGTTCCAACTGGTTGAATTTACATGCACATGCAATACAAAGTCTCCGAATCCTGAAGTTTTAAAAATTCTGCCTGCCAAGCCTCCTGTAATTCAAGATGAAATTGCCAACAGCTAAATACAGCTCTTGCTGTATTAGGCATTGACATGAAAATCCACGGAATGTATCTTCTGCCAACAAAGGTTCTCATATATAATAATAGTTCAAAATTATGGTATTTTTCTGACACTGATTTTGGCATATTTTTCTTTAAATTAATCTTTGGACTCCTAGTAGATAGTTTCTATTTATGACTCATTTAAAACAATGACTCTCCATTAATAAAATATTTACATTCAAACTGCTTTAAATGTCTGCAAATTAAGCACAAAAATCTCTACAGTGGAGGTGATAATAGGAATTGTCATGAGCTCTACAATCTTAGAGTTGGATTCTCAAATAAAGGAAAACCGAAGAGGATTATAAAACACTAGTTGTGAGTCTCATTTAATTAGGCTCAATTTTGTCTAAAGCTGAGCTGAATGGGTGAAAGTTTGAGATAGAATGATGTCCAAACTAACTCTTTTTTTTTCCATTTAAATAATTTTGATAAACTTCAAGCATCTCCAACCCTTGCTGAAAATACCAGGAGGAAAGGACATAGCTGCAAAAATTTCTAACACACTAAAATCATTGTGAATCATTCTTGTAGGCAGTTGTAAGAAACCGTTCTCTCAGGTTCAACTCTTTTTTGTCTTGATTTATGGATATTTCCCTAAAGAAAATTATTGTTTGTGTTATATTCAAACATATTCCAAATCGTGAAAAACTTACAGTTTAATACTGCATAAAGACTGGGCTAGAGAATTCATATTTTACTACTACTGTTCACTGAAATATCTCCAAAATTTATTTTTATATCTTTATTTCTACATAACGCAGAGTCTAAGATGCCAGTATTTTCCCATAAAAACTGATGCATTTATCAAAAACATCAGGACATGCCAGTTCCTTGTCAGTTTTTAGTCCTTCTCAGTCTTGCTTCACTTAATGAAAGAATGCATGTTCTACCTTTTATGCAGTCTGTTGCTGCTTATTCAATGAAACCCAAAAACACTTCAAGCCCAAAAGAAACTGCAATTAAGAACTGTAGCCAACCTATTATCTTTTTTAAAATTTTGTAAGTCAGAATTTCCTGATCTCAGCATCTCAATTCACAGGGAAAATCAGTAGAAAATGTTGCTGCTCAGATAGTTTAAATTAGTGGCAAACTGGCATTTGGATACAAAGGCAAGAAGTAACAGAAACCTGTAATGCACTCCAGGAAAAAAAAAAAAAAAAAAGTCAGTTCTAGAGTGGAAAACCACTTCAATAATCTGATTCAATGCGACTTAACCTAGTATTTTTAATGCTACAATATACCAACCCTGATATTAGCTGAAGAAGAATTAAACACACTGCTTATGTGCTGTATTATAATGGTCCAATAAAAGTAACTTTGTAGCTAAGTTTTCTGAAGAAGCAAGACTACGTGCTCCTAACAACTTCTCTGAGCTGATTTCAATCAAAACTGACAGAAAGTAAAGACACTGCATTTCTACAAGTTTCACAGAGGTAGGCTAATGGATAAGGAAAACTGTGTGTGTGATGTAACATTCCACTGAAATCAAGTAATTTAAATAGATGTCACAAATTAATAGTCTGCCACTGAAGTAACATAGTTCATTATCAGAGTTTAGAGAGTTGACAAAAGAACATTAAATATCTCACTGAGTAAATGTAGAGGTGCTTGAATGATTATGCTCTATTATGGGTTAAGTCTAGAAATTAATTCTAGTAAACTATATGCATGTGTGACACAATTAGTGAGAAACAACTTAAGCTCATGGGATAATCAGTCTTCAGATGTTTGCAAGCCTTGTAGTAAAAATAGGAAAATAAAAATGAAGTAATACAATTTAATCATCCTTACTTCTGTCTAAGAAACACAAGGAACTCAGTTCCCCAAATTTTCTGTTGGATAAATTGTACGTCAATAATTACAGGAGGAGAGGAATAACCAGTAATATATTTAAGGCCTCAAAATATAATATATTTAAAAGGTTGAACCCAATGTGAGCCACTGTTACAGGATGAAGCTCTTTTCTCAAACACTTTATCTAAAACATATAGTAAACAATGAATCTGAAGTTACCAGAATATGAGATTATATCAAAAGTATCTGAAACATTATCCTCTTGTCTCAACAGGATTTTCCAACTTGTCCTCAATGCAGAACACAAATTATAATTCCATAATCCAACTGGATCCAAAGCAGCTTCAAAAGCTGAGCTTTTAATTCAATAAAAAGGGCAAAAGACCAACCAAAGAATCATGAAAAAGAAGATCAGAATGTCACAAGACAATACTATTCCTTTCCCTTGCAAAATTCTGAATATCTTCCAGACTTGAAGAACTAGCTGTGGACTGATAACACTGCATGGGGAAAAGTTCAGAGACGTACACACAGACAGAACTTCACATCTTTTCTAGAGAAAACTTGAGTCTAGAACAACACCTTAGCTGGTTTACAAGGAAAGCTCAGAATGCCGCTGAATACTACAGTTCTGGATGAATGAGAACACCATGCACTATCCCTGACTAACATATCATTTAAAATCCAAAGTTTAATTGAAATCTTAGAAGTCAGGAAGAAACAGGCAGCTTGGACTTCAAAAATTAAATAGAACATCAGTTCTGTTTATCTCCCTACTGATTACCTAATCCATACTTAAGGGATAGATTCAGTATGAGAGTCCTCAATGCTACAGCATGGAGAAGTGCTTCTGCTGTTCTGTAGCTGCTCAGACATCTTGACTGACACCACAAGGCATGACCAAATTCAGCTGCTCTGAAGGGGTAGGTCTGTCTGAGCTGATGGAGAGTATTTTTGTTGTAGAACTATTCAAACTGGAATTCAACGATGAAATTGTCTTTAATGATAATTATATAAGTCTTACTAAAGCTGCCAAAAGATGCATGGAATTCACAAGCCACTGGAAGGTCTCCTGGCTTGCTGTCTCCTGGAAAACTGCAGGCTTCCTGTATCCACCTCTAAAAATCCTGAGTGACATGTATATGGAATAGTGTATACTGCTACCAACTAGTAATGCTTAACATATTTATGCCATGGCACTACATACGCAGGTTTAACACTACTGTGTCTCCCGTAACATCTTGAGGTTGTGCAGGTGTTTTTAGGGGCAAAGTAATACTCTCCTGATTTTGACAATGATCAGAATTTGAGGCAGGTTTCATAGTTACCACACCCCTAGTGATGGAACTGCAGAATTACAAAAACGAAAAAATAAATAATTACTCACGAATCTCTTTCCCATTCCATTTACTAAAATCAGGTCAAAGAAATTGAGATGTATTCTTTGCATGCAGAAACAAACAAACCAGAAGGTTCTACATCAACTTGAAGAGAAAAATAAGTGATGCTCTGTGTCTGTTTCTGGATTTAGTACAATACACTGCAGCAAAAATTTGACTCAGAGATAAACAAAAAATAAATGCCTACTTCAGAACAGACTTCCTTTCCATTTACCCAGTGTACAACAGTAATCTGACTGAGGTCATGGAGAGCATGCAACACTAATACTATCATTGGAACAATACAAATAATTTTGAAATTATATTTTCCATCTTAAGGGAGAAAAGACAGTGAGAACAAGGAGAAAATAAGCTTTAGGAAATTCCAGAATGCAGTAACAATATTTGTGCTCACCTAACTTATGAAAATTTATTCATGTAGTAATCATTAATTTCTAAGTGTCTGTCAACACAATAATGCTCTTAGAACATGTTTTGGAGTCTGCTAATAAAACAATTTAATAGCCCAGAAGGACTGTGCACTGTGCTGTGACACGGAAGAAAATAGGTAAAGTTTAATACTCCTAATTTTTATAAGCACTGTTACACTAAGGGTAATGATAACATAACACAGTATACTTTATAGGAACTGAAGGACTTGAAGGGGGAAGGAAATTCAGTAAAAGAGACTAGCCATGTTCAGCTTCAAAACAGTAATAAAATGAGTCTGACAAATCCAGTATAGAAGAGAATGGCATAGGTGAAGATATCCTTGTCAAACATACCACTCTCTTAGTCTTGCATTACTCCACTACTGGAAAGCATTCCCAAGAACATTTAATCTGGACTTCAGTCAGTTTCTCTAATGTGATTTCGGGGGTGTAAGGAATTAGACCTAAATAACCTTAATGTTGTTCCGTTTCATACATTTACTTTTGTTCAGTGATGTTTGAGGACCTCTTTCACTAGATAAGGTGAACTAGTGAACCTGATCTAATGAAAGAGGTCCCTCATACATCACTGACCATAGCAGTGGAGTTGGACTTCCAGAGATCAATGATCTTTCAAAATCTCTTTGAAGCCAAACCAATGGAGAGGAGAGGATTAAGATTTTTAACTACAACTGTAAAACACTGTAGACTAGCTTTAATTTTGTTTGCATTTCTACAGTGTTCTTTTTCATCTCAGTATACATAGTACATCATTTTTCCTGTGATCTGATCTGGAATCTTTTCTGTCTTCCCCAAAACGAGACTTAAGTTTTAGGAATAAAACCTGGTGTGCACATTGCTTTAACAAAGATTTAATCTTTGCATATGATCATATCATGACTTTTGGACAGTAGACAGCGTAAGTTTACAGTAACATATTTAATGGAAAAAGTGTCTCTCACTATACCCACTCTTTTATGATAGTTTAAGATGGGGGCTGTGGAAATACGATAAAAGTAGGTGAGAGTAAACATGAAAATGATTCTTCTCAAGTGACACACTAGAAAAGTAATTACATGATCACAGNTAGGTGAAGATATCCTTGTCAAACATACCACTCTCTTAGTCTTGCATTACTCCACTACTGGAAAGCATTCCCAAGAACATTTAATCTGGACTTCAGTCAGTTTCTCTAATGTGATTTCGGGGGTGTAAGGAATTAGACCTAAATAACCTTAATGTTGTTCCGTTTCATACATTTACTTTTGTTCAGTGATGTTTGAGGACCTCTTTCACTAGATAAGGTGAACTAGTGAACCTGATCTAATGAAAGAGGTCCCTCATACATCACTGACCATAGCAGTGGAGTTGGACTTCCAGAGATCAATGATCTTTCAAAATCTCTTTGAAGCCAAACCAATGGAGAGGAGAGGATTAAGATTTTTAACTACAACTGTAAAACACTGTAGACTAGCTTTAATTTTGTTTGCATTTCTACAGTGTTCTTTTTCATCTCAGTATACATAGTACATCATTTTTCCTGTGATCTGATCTGGAATCTTTTCTGTCTTCCCCAAAACGAGACTTAAGTTTTAGGAATAAAACCTGGTGTGCACATTGCTTTAACAAAGATTTAATCTTTGCATATGATCATATCATGACTTTTGGACAGTAGACAGCGTAAGTTTACAGTAACATATTTAATGGAAAAAGTGTCTCTCACTATACCCACTCTTTTATGATAGTTTAAGATGGGGGCTGTGGAAATACGATAAAAGTAGGTGAGAGTAAACATGAAAATGATTCTTCTCAAGTGACACACTAGAAAAGTAATTACATGATCACAGTCAGTGATTTTGTCACTACATTTTCTCTGTGCAAGTTTTCAACTATTGAAAATTTAAAGCGATATGATGTTGTCAGATTATACTTAGAACAAGCACGACTATTCATTTTAAGAAGAGGAGACCAAGTGTGCACAATTTTAAAACTATGAGACATAAAAAAACCCTTTTTCTTTTACACTGCACAGCTTCATTTTACAAATAAATAGAAGGCTGTTCTGGAACATCATAAAGCTGCAACAGGTTTAAATAGTTATTTTGCATTTTGATACTTACTGAATACCCAGTGATCTAATTGCTGGCTAATACTAGTGTTTGATGAAAAGCAAGTGATTTTGTATTCTGACTGAATTTTCTTATATTATTAATGAGGTAACACTGCTAACATAGCTAACATCTATTTCACATTTATGACGTTATTTTCCAAAAGTCATTTCCAGTTTATTTAAATCTGGGGGTGAAAAAACCAGCAAAGTAACCTATCACTGGCTGTCATTTACAGCCAGCCTCTATTTTAACTTGGTTGCATAATCTGTGCATGAAAAAGCTGTATCAATTGTGTGAGGGGAGTCTAAAATTTAGAAAAACAGTCATGGGAAGCAGGACTTACAGGTTTTGCATCTCCTACTTCTTTTTCCCCTTAGCTGCTAATTGGCTTGTTAAACAAATTTGCAGTAGCTACTTATGGTCTGTTTTTTTGGATCTCTTTTCTACCAAAATTGTCAGGGGTAGTGCTCAAAATCTTGGAAACTTCTAATTCTTGAACACTCAAGCTCTGATCCACTCTCCCTGCTCATCATCTCAGGTCTCTCCAAGTATATATACATCTTACCACATTCATGCAACAATATATAATTAATACCAATGAGACCTATTTCACAACTCTGATAGAATATTTCTAAGATAGAAACATTTGGGGAATTAGAAATTATTTTGCAATAATACAACAAGGATAAATATAAGAAATAATTATAAGTATATAGCACAATCTTTTTGCTTCTGTTTATCTAGTTATTGTCTATATGAAATCCTGTTATGGAAGTTGTATCTAGAAGACAACCATGCAATGAAGGTTACCTAGACTTTTAGATCCAGGCTAACTGAAAATAACATCATTAAATACCAAATGACTGTACTTTAAAGAAATAATTTGTACCAGGAAGAAAAATTACGTCCTTATTTTGCTACTTGTGATGTGACAGCATTCAATTCTGCATCTTTTAATAATTAAACTCCTAGGGAAGAAGGATGAAAAGGCAGAATCAATATATATTTGTCATATTCTTCTTTCTCCATGTTCAGGATGTCCATGGGTAGACTGAATACTAAGATGTACGAAGTTTAGACGTGTATCCATTAATCCAGCTTAAAAAACAATCTAACAACAACACCACAACCCTGAAGCTACATGAGAAAAAATGAAAAATTGTATGCTTGATTTTTTCATTGAAAATTCTTTTTCATTCACATATTCTTTGCTGATTTTCATTTCATAACAACTCCTGCCTTCAGAAATTGCAAAATTATGGCTTTTTAAACAAACCCAATCATTTTCATTTCTTCTTGTATTTCTCTGCAAATTCCCTATTATATTTCTTAGCTAGAATTTTTTTAGAATGGACTTTACATGAATTCTTGAACTCTTGACTGAGAAGAAATTATATAATGTGATTTAATTTTAATACTGAAGAAAGAAAAATCCTACAAATTCTAAATCTTTTCAAAAGATTCCTATAAAGCTAATTAGTTATCTGCTAAGGGAAGTCCTCTTTTTATTTTTTCCACATACACATTTAACACTCACTTATGAAGAGAGAGACCAATTCTAAAAAAAATAAATAAATAAACCAACCAAACAAAAAACCTTTATGAAAAATACAAAAATGGTTCCGAATTTGAGTAAGTTTACATCTTCAAAACACATCTTTTATAAAGACTATTTAAAAGTTTGTGCCCAAATTTTCCCCTTACTGTTACCATCTCTGAAAATGACCAACTCACCTGGAACCTGCACAATTTATTATGCATCGTTAGAAGTTGAAATAATATAAAACACTTCAAACCTGTACAGAAAGCTCTATTTTCCACTTTGGCAAGCACATCTTCAATTAAACCCTGTGGAGTCTAATTCAACCTCTTGGATTCAGAGGCAGATGCATCAGAGAATTAAATTTACATCACAGCTGGCAAAAGTGCACACCTAGGACAATAGGATTGTTTTAATTGTTCATAATGATTCCTCATAAATCTCCCAATATTACCACAAAATATATATTGTAATACAGCAACAATCTATTTCCATCTGAAAGAAAAACTGCTGTGTTCATTCCAAAAATAGGACCACATACCCAGTTTTGGCCATTTCACAAGAGTAGCTAAGTCTCTCATTCTAGTAGATTAGTGTAGGTGTATTTAAGGCTTTTGTTAATTTAAAATTATTCTTTCCAAAAGTCTTCATAGTTCTCTGACTAACAGATAATTATGCATTTTTTCCACAGAGTATGTATTAGAATAAATGTTTCTTTAATCTTCTCTAGTTTGGGGCCTGAACATGTTCCCTTGAATTGAATTCAATTCATCTAAACGGGTTTTTTTTCACAGTTACTTAAATCATTGTTCTCACTACTCTCTGCATTTAGTTCAATTGTTTCTCCTGACAGCACCATTTAAATTTGAATCTCCAATGAAATGTGAGGTTTGCTTATACCAAGTTATTTTCATTTTTCCCTTTTTATTTATTTGTTTGTTTTTACATCTCTGCAAATCTTCCAGGGTTTACCAAACTTTTGTGGAGCAAACATGAGCCTAGAAGCAAAGTACTTCTTTCTTTGATGGCCTTCTGAGCCCATTCTCATTTACCAACTTGCCTAACAAGTCACATTCTGTGATAGCCCAAACCTGTCAAAGGAGCCTCATATATCCAAGTTCCTGTTTGCATCATTCCTGCTAGTCAAGTAGAGATTCTTAGACATACAAAAGGATACTATAGATTACTAGAAAATATGATGAACTCAGCTCATTTGAAGCTCAGCTGATCTCAAGCTAACACTTATCAATATGAATGCAAGAAAAGCACGACTACAAGAACTGGAAGACTATGGGCCCTCCTGTTGGCCCCTCTAGCAACATCACATTACATCTCCATCCGTACGTGTGCATTCTGCATTTTTGTTAGTGAGAAACGTTTTAGAAGATTGCAGAATCCGTGTTAAACCATTATCTACAACCATGCACACATTGATAAAATTTCTTCACACAGTATATTTGTGTTACATGTTGCCTCACGTGTTCCAGATTTTTTCTTTCAAAGGATTACTTTTTATCAGACTCATTCATTTTTATCTCAGTATTCTTATGCTTGAAAAAAATACCAATTTCAGCTACTACTTAAAAAAAAAATTAACACAATGAACAACTATAATAAGAAATAACAAGCGAACTGGGAATATCATGGTGTCAAAGAACAACTCTTATTTACAGTGCTCCGTTCTTGGATAGACAGCTCTTAAATGAGGTTAAAATAAACTGTCAGCAGTCTTTCCGTCACTGAAATAGGAATAATATTGTTAAGCAATCTTAGCTTTATGTTCTGTTTTCCAGTCACTGATTCTTCAAGCAATTTACATTCTCCAACTTCTCAACACAGATATGTCTTTTTAAATTCATATCATCACTTGAAGTATTCCTCTGAAGTTTTGGTTAGAACCTGATTCAAAGTATTGCTAACAAATTATCACTTAGATATTCCTTTCTTCATATACACTGAATGTTTCTGAAGTTAGACTTGTACATTTGTGTCTGTGCTTTAGTATATATGAAAGTAAATCCCAGAAAGATGATTCCAAATTTAAGTAAAACACAAGACTGAGCAGCTTGCCAAAAAAACACCCACCGTTCAGTTTCAGTGATGGAAAGAGTATGCTCCTTTGTTTGCAGGTGTTCACTTTTAATTATCCTTTTCTATAGTTAAAAATATTGCAAACATGTAAATGAGGCCTAACACAATTTTCTTTTGTCTGTTTTTTTGTTTGCTTTATCTATTCCCTACCAAAATATAAGTGTGCAAGTAGTGATACTACCACTGATATATGTCAATCAAGTGATTGACATTCTCACTACTTTCTCCTGCCCCTTGCTACTAAATTACTTTGACAAAAGATTTAAGATTTACTACCAGTGTTTGCTACTGATTCACTATTACAGCCTCCCCCCACCAGTTCCTCACACTGTGGCACTTGTAGCCTATCTATAAACATACAAATATTAGATCTGTTGCCCAGACATAGACGAAGTAACACAATGCAGGAACACTAACTCTCTCCTGTTTCTTTTTCCAGTAATTTCATTCGTATATGAAGTTATGCAGGCCTCGCCTCTAAAAGGAATTTGAAAAAGAAATTCAAGCTTCAGAATTTCATCTTTCAATTGCCCACTCAGGGGGGACCACAAGAACTGTGGCTGCTAATACAGGACATTTCATCACACGAAGACAGGGTCAAGGGATAAACAATGAATCATCCTGTCTTTGATTGCACACATCACATTAAGGTGTTAATTTTGAGAGACACAAATTGGACCTATTGGACTATCCCCATGTGACTCCATGACACATTCTCAAGCTGAGATATGGGGCTTTTTAACAGCTGGAGCTCCCAGAGAGATCAGTTTTCCTCAGTTCACCCACATGCTGTGTGTTCAAGACATAGCTTTGAGAACTATAAATATTTTCTGCTGGACTGACCATTTGAGTGGATGCTTTCACCAGCTAAAAGAAAAACAAAAACAAATTTTGTCCTTTTGTTGTCTATCGGGGCTAATTGAACAGTTAAAAAACAGTAGGATGTGGTTTACTGTCATTCTGTCATTGAGCTCTGCAGCACTGGCAACACATCTTATCACAGGCAGATGTCTCCTATGGAATTTGCTCTCTTGTTTTTTGCCAAATCCCAGCCTTATTGACCTTCAGAAGACAACATAAATCACCACATACTGTTTTGTTTTCATTTGCAGCTATTTGGGAGGTTTTGTATTTCATCCCAAATCATCAGCAGCAGAGCTCTGTGATGCTTATTGATGTTCTTTCTATATCATTTCTAACCTATTTTAAGTGTTTCTCAGGAGCAGCTGGCAAAGTAGTATTTGGTATAAAAGTAATGAAGCAAATAATAGATCTGATTTTTGCTACCAAGGTAGCACCAAGCCCTTGAAACAAGATTAGAAGATATCCTTTGAATGTGAAACAGTATATTGGGGTTCTTGCTCCATGTAAAATTGTTTAATCACAAAACAGGAGAAATTAAACAACCAGTTAGACTACACTACAACATCCAGCAGATAATTTCTATAATTATAATTTTTTTCTGCTCAAAGTTTAACCTCTCTCTCAGGGCATGACCTCTCAGCAAGACACATCGATATGGCAGGCAGTCCTGCCACAACATATGCATAAGAAAATTTTTTGTGGATAATTGTGTTATTTGTCAGTAATCTTCATCAGGTTTTCATCCCATATCAGTGCAGTATTTGAGTAAATCAACCCAGAGCTAGCTAAATTTGTTAAAATTTGTTAAATTTGTTAAATAAAATGCTTCTGTATAAAACTCCTGTTCTTTTGCCAAGGAAGACCAGAGTCTCTTGTTACAGAACAGAGATGTTCATTTGATAAAATTAACTTCTTGCTTACTGTTACCCTTCTGTGTGCCCTTGCAGAGACACACAGAATATACAAATGAACTGATTGCTCTTCTCAGAAATTTAATAGTCTTAGATAGACAGGAATGCTTATCTGAAAAAATGCTCTAATTACTAAATTTTCAAAATAAAAGTGTAAGCCATATTGATTTTACCCATACATTTTTGTATGAATATATTTATTCTTTATTTCTAACTGCTAAAAAGCAAATTTATACACAAAATTTCATTCAGTTACAGAAATTATTTAGTTTTCTTTAGTGTAAATTAAAAGCAAATTATAATGCTTTTAAATTGAAAATGTGATCAGAGGTTGACATCTGCTCTTTACTATATTCTGACTTCACAGACTGAAAACTTCACATTCTTTATAGCCAGAAAGGAGAGAGATTTTCAAAGATGGGTACACCAATTGAAAGTTTGCTGTCAACAAAATTCCTATGACAGAAGTGGTTCATACATGTGTGTAAAGAAGCATGTCTCCTTCCCTGCAGTTTAGCCCGACACAGACAAGCCAGACTCAAAACAAGTACATTAGCACTACACTGCATTTGACCTAATATATCCTTTCAGCACAGGCAAGCAGCCTTGGTCCACAACACCCCAGCATGGTGGATGTCTGCTCAGCAGCAAGCACATCTGTATACATCTGCGTCAGCACATACAGTCAGCATTTCTGAAGAGCCTAGCTAAGTCTTTCAAAATGCACTCCTATGAGGCACTTAAATGGCTCACTAGGTTCCTATATGCTCGTTGTTTGTCCTGAAGTTATTCTGTAGGGATATACCTACTGGACCTATCATCAGCAGGGCAGGAGGCTGATGGAATCTACATATGGCCTATAACAAGCATTAGATCCACCCAGTATATTCCAAGGTTGGGACAATACAAGATTCACAAGTGTTCAGAACACTCTTCAGAGGTTGTTTTAATAGCACTAACAAATTATTACCAAAAAAAAAAAAAAAAACTGGCAAGAAATTTAATTTACTATTTTATATTAAAACAAAACAATACATACAGATAATTCAGGAAATAATTTTTTTCACACATCGAATTTGTGGAAAAACAGATACAAGACTTTCTCACAACTGCAGATCATGAAACACTGACTGCATTAGATAAATATTCACCTCTGTTTGGATGGATCTACTAAAAAGATAGAAATGAATAAAACCTTAAATAGAAGGCTTCTAATCTTTTATTTTTTCCCCACTCTGCACAAGAAAAAAGTCTGCAAACATAAAGCGTTCCTTTCTATTAAATCTATCAACTCAAAATCTAAGATGGAGGCAGAAAGTGACGCAGTGTACATTGTCCTCACACAAGGCCCTAAGTAGGGAAGTATGCATGTTCTTGGTTGTGGCTCTACGTACACACCACTCTATTGAACAGGCCAGCTCTCTCAGCTTATGGTTATTGTTCTGAGTTAATATGATATGACAAGTCCAGATGTTTGAAACTGATGCAGCAATCGAAAGACTGGGAGTAATAAATAAGTTTAAAGGACATATTTAATTCAATTTATAGTGGATTTGGCACTGTAGAAGGTATGGAATTTCTAGCTGGGTATGATACAGAAACCATTTAATGCTCCAGGGAACTTTGGAAATCAACTAGTGTTAAGGAAAAGGACACTGTAATAAATCTGGAATTCTTTATATCTGTTAATCAACAGTCTCAGTATTGCACTGTTATCACATGTTGTATTACTCTAGATTTGCCTAGTCTTGAAATAACAAGCAAAAAACTCTGAGAAATTCACCAGTGCTAAGTAGACTCATGCTCTTTTTATTTCATTTTGAGTTTCAAAAATGCATGTAACATGATCCTCGGAAAGTAACGATGTTGCTGCATGACTAAAGACTTTCCTAAGAATGCATTACACATCTATTTCATATTCAGCCATCTTTGATACCAAGTCAATGCATGAAGGCCATCTATTCATGTAACCACTGACTTACACGTATTTTATACTCCAGAACATATTGGGACAAGAAGAAAGTAATTTGTGTTTCTTTACTACTAAGGATGTACAGTCATATATGAGCTGTTTATGTTTTCTTCTCGTTAACAGGGAACTTTTGGTCCTGCTGCTAGGACATATAACTATGTCTACATATACCTATATAATATGTGTGTGTGTGTATATTTATTTACATCTATTCCAATGTCTATCAGAAATAAGTGTTTATTGAAATGCCTGATTCACGTGCCTGCCAGGAGACATGTGAAAGGAGTTTTATTTTTATGGACATGTTTCTGCTCACAGTTGTTTTCAGGATCTGCACTATTTTAGCTTTTTCATTCCCAATAGACAAAAGAATCAAACCTTCTATACAGTGAGATAATTAGCAGCGCTGTTCTATAGAGATGTTTACATTATTCTTCCATCTGGAGGGATAGATATTATTACAGTGAGACCAGACCTTTTCATTACCTTCAGAACTGAGGAAACAGCTCCAGAACTTGTCTCCCTAGCCCTGTGCCTTTCCTCTCTGTGTGAAACAGAATTTCCTCCTGTAATTTAACCTTCTCATTCACTAACTAGAAAATATAAAAAAGACAGCGAATTGCAGAATGGGGAATACAGTTCTCCGTTCTAAACTTTGCTGCGAACAGTTTTGCTATTATTTTTAAAGCACCAGTGTATGAAGCCTTAATGTAGGTCATCCAGAAAAGTACTAATATTTACCTAGCTCAGACTCAAACTGCTCTGTTGTGTTTTTTTTGAGGGATAAGCAAGTCAACCACCATCACACATTTCTGCCTTACCTTAGATCCTTTGGTATCTCACAACAGGTTTGACACCAGAAGGTGTTTTAAGTATCCTTTGATATTTGAATCTATTCCAAAGGATCCATTCAGTATCAATATTTTCTTCATAATACAGCACAGATATTCAAATAATCAGTGGCATTCATTCCCTAGCCAATATCAAAACAGCTTGTCTTAATACATCAAGCGTACTGAACTTATTTCCATAAGGCCCATGCAATCTGACCACATTTATCTATTCATCCTCCAACTATATACACCCTTTCATAGGATTAGTGTTAAAAATACCTACACCATAAATATTTTAACTACAAAACAATACCTGAAAATAGAAACAGAGAAGTTGTTCATTGTTTTAGCCTAATCAGTATCAACCTGAAGCTTACACTTCCAAGCATTCCTTTCTCTTCCTCTTACAATGAATTTAAAGAACTCAGTTACATCCTTTACTGTTTCTTATCTTTACTTTCTACACAATTTGTTTAATATTATGTTGTTACAACAGTTGCTTTCATTAGATAGTAACACTTCTTCACTCCCTTCTCTGTTTGTGTATCTTCCCAGAGAACATTACATGTCAGCTTCACGTGTTTTTGGAACACTCATTTCAGAAGTTGTTTTCTTTTTCAAAAGCATTTTATTTTATAGCTTCCTTACTTGGGAACAATAAACTATTTCATTTTATAATCACTCCCATCAGGATTATCATCAGCCCACACCCAAAGAAAGCATCCCACTATTTGCACTGGTGCAATCCACAGTACCATGAAACCTTGAGGTGCATCTTTAAGCCCTATGAGATTATTTAACATGATGAGGCATTGTTGCATCATCCCAAAGTTGCAGAAACAACCTAAAGTGCAAAATATTTCAACGGGCAGCTCGTACTTCACACTCTTCTTAGGAAACTATGAAACTTGTTTTACCTCAAAAACTCACTGTTTTAAACATAGCAAACAAGAAAACACTCCACCTCCTCCCTGTTATCCCCCAGTTCACAGCTCAATGTAACTTCATGAGGTGCCTTCCTTCCCTTCTAATGAAGAATAAAAATGAAAAGTGAATTTAAAAAATAAGATTCTATAAGTACTACTAATTTTTACAGAAAGGTATGATGGGGAAGGTTCTCAGTCTCTGCTCTAGACTCACAACAAGCCTAGCTATCTTATCACAGTCACCTGTAGGAAATGGCATATACTATCCATCAGAGAAAAATAGAAGTCAGACCAAGTCCACATAGACGTATTTCCACTCTCATGGTACACCAGTTGTGTCATATCAGGAACTACAATTTCCTCTTTTGCCAAGGAAAAGACAAAATTTATTTGACAGTTCAATGATCATAACCTCAGAAAAAAAAGGTTTTCTCATTCTTTCCTCCACCCTCAGCTGCATTTTCCCTGCATACCTCACATTGCCTTTAGCAGCACTTCTGAGACAGGCTGAACTAAGATGTGAAAAAAAACCAAACATACAACATGCCCCCATTTTGCCTAAGTATACAGATTTCTTCATATCTCTCCTGACTGCCATGCTAATTCCAACTGCACAGGTAACTATGCCCTTGATTAACGCATTCTGAGTTAAATAGAGTACATGCATCGATGTGGGCATTTTAATAGGTACTTATCTTTATCAATATGCACATACATAAGAAACTTATGCACCCTTTGTATTATCTAAACTCCTAGAATGCCAAAGTAAATTTGCATTCTGACACCAGCTTTACCACAAGGCATCCACTGATAATAACTGTTTAGAGGGAACATTGTTTTGCTATTTCCTGCTGTTTGTACAGATATTTGGTTACTTCTTCAACACGGAACACACCAAAATTTGATAGCTAGGAAACAGAGAATTTAATAAAAGACTGTAACAAACAGTAACATTTGTTATAGCAACGTTATTCTTTATGGACTCAACTGTTGCTGACAGGCTACTGTTAAATCTCTTTAAAATCAGTATCTGTGACTGCAGACATGTAGACTCTATCTGAAAATGTGAATTCTGTATTTATAACTTTAATATTTGATTTTTCTTGCAGCTCAACAACCTATGATGCAGTCACCAGCATTGATAGTTGTCTTGGGGATGCAAAATAAATGAAGATTACCCTGTTCAGGATAAATTTTTCTTCTTCCATAAGCATACATCATCACAGAATTTTCTTAGGACTCTTTTACACTTGAATAGACTTCTAGTTCTGACTCCTGACTACCGTCCCTTGTAATCATCCTTTTGGGCACCAGTCGTGCAGCCAGAGGTATTCCTGGCAAATCAAAGATGTTACCAGGCTCTGGAGAAACAAGGATGAGGAACAAGGGCTCAGGTAATTTTTCTGGTCAATAGTAAATAGCCAGGAAGGAACAGATGCATTCAACTGCCAGCCAGTAAATCAATGACATCATCCAGCAGATGTATGTTCACAACACTTTACATGAGACATAGGGAGGTTTTCTTAATACACTAGCACAGAGAGCCTGGCCAACAAAGAACTGCAAGTCCAGGATATTTGGGAGGGCTACCAGAAGAGCAAAATCCAGGAGACCTGATGGTACGAGGTACACAGCTAGGACAAGATCATGGATGGACAATGTCTGTTTGGGAAGGTCTAACAGAGAAGCCAAGTACACATCTTGTGAGAAGTAGATGAGGATGCTGGGTTTGCTTAGACAAAGAGAAGTTTAAGAAGTAGCTGCAGTTACTTGGAGGGAGTTACAAAGATGACAGGCTCTTTTGGCTAATAGTAGCTGGTAAAACTCAAGAAAATAGGTACAAGGTGTGATTTAGGTGGCTCAGAATGAAAAGTAAAAAAAAAAACAAACACATCATTTTCACCAGTAAGGTGGTCTCTGGGACAGTTACCAAAAAGACTAAGAAATCCTATGTCTTAGAGGTTTTTAAAACTTGAGTAGATAAAACTATGGCTGATCTGACTGCCTTGGCAATAGTACTGCTCCATGGAGAGACCTTCTGTGGTCCTTTCTAACAAGGATTTCCATGATTCTGGCATAACTTTGCATATTTCTTCTGGAACTCTTATTTAAAAGGTTTTTTCATTGTCTTTTAGTACTAAAGTTTTCTATCCAAAACAGGACAGGAAGCAAATCTGATCACTCAATTTCTCAGCCAAAGGAATGGGAACTGACTAATTTCTGCTAAATTAAAACCTCCACTGTTTCTTTGGATAAAAATAGAAAAGAATTTTAACACTATTACTTTTCCTACGTTTTTCAGAAAGTATTTATATAGTAACAAACCAAATTACAATTCAACATATTTGTCCATGAATAGAAACAAACATTTTACTACTGCACTCAAGTTTGCTTACGCTAATGTTCACTGTGAAGAGTGCGTTTCTTTTTGTTGTTCTTTTTTAGTACAGACTGCTTCTGTACAGATGTGCTGGAAAGTAGCTTTTCTTAGGGAAGTTAGGGTGATTTTTAAACTAGGAATATCAGACATCTTTAGGAAATAAGATGAAATAAATACATGGGATAATTTTCTGGAAAAGAACAAGTCTGGAGCCCTTTTTCTGACCTTACATCAGGGACCTAATACTACAAAGCAATCCTCTAGCAGTTTTAAGACAGCAAAGCAGGAGACTTTTTCGAAGTAAGCCAGTAGTACAGCCCTGCAAACAGTGTTCTCTCTCAGATACATTTCCAAAACATAATTACGTGTATACACAATGCTACTGCTGCAGATCACAGACATATATTTTAAAGCAGAAAAGTTCATGAGGTTGAAGTGACAGCCTTTCAGGCAATTTGGCTCAGAAAGAGTACACTACAGTCTGCCTAGGACAGTCTGTATGGTGAATTCATAAGTACTGTATATTTAATGGAAGCAGCAGCTTTGAGAAAGTCACTAGTTTATCTGGTGACTTAACTAGCTGACGCTTCTGGTATGGTATGTCCACTACGCAGGAAATTCCAGTTCACTGAGGCTGATACCAATGTTACTATTGTATCACGTGTAAGAGAAGCAATAATTTTTATGTTTTTTTTTTTTTGCATAAAAGGAAAACAAGCCTACACATCAAATACCAGAATGGACAGATTGTACAAAAATTAAGGAAATAGTAGGAGAACAAAAAAAGGTAAAACAATGTGCAAAACTCAGAAAAGCTCTGGAAAATGGATTTTAAATGTCTTTCAACAGGAACCTCAAACTTATTAATCAAACAATTGAGCAAATATTTCACCTGAAAAATATGAGAACAAACAAGAAACCCTACAAATTTAATGTGGAAGCAGCCTTCACATAAAGTTCAGTATTCTCTTACCATTCCAAAAATCTTCTGTGCCTGGGATCAATATCCAGACAGTAATATAATCTTATTAATCTCTTTATTCATTAGCCTCTATTTACCAAAAAAAGGGACAGGACAGAATGGTGTGCATAGCAACACTATAAGACAGTGATGCTCCAGAAGTTATTCATAAGAACAAACTTATTCTAACACACTCTGACTTATTTTTTTAGCATACACTAATTAGGTTCCACTTCCCTGACACTGAACGTACAGCTTCCATTCAATAATAACTGCAGATGTGCAGGTTCTTTAAATTCAGGTTGTCTTATCTTAGATGTTTTTGTTTACCTATAATATACTACAGGGCTAGATCCTCTAAGATATTCAAGCACCAACATGAAAATGATGGAATGTCAGTGTCCAAATACTTTGGTAGATTTTATTCTAAAGGTAAATCTGCATTTCAAGAACATATTTTCAGCAGTTGACTCCCCATTTTCAGTCTACCAGTACTAATAGGCCATCCAAACATTTCTGGGAAGGAAAAAAAAATAAAACCACATCACAGAATTGTCTCTTTTTTCTTTTCTCCTTTTTTTTTTTTTTCATTTTTAGCATAACCTAGAGTTTTCATACGGTATTACTAGCAATTGATTTCAGGACTTGTAAATTCCCTCAGAGAATTCTGACAGTTTCACTTTAGCTTTCATATTGGATCGAGTTTGTCATTCATTAATAGTTTCTGCTATATTTATTTCAATACATCTGAAAGAGCTTACCCCACTGACACCATTTACTGGCTATGAAATGAGCAGATGGGAATATACTGACTTCAAGATGGTATATGACAGGCACATCGCATCCGTGGCTTGTGGGCTGCATGCAGCCTGCCCCTTGCCCTGTGCTGTAAAATTGGCAGCTCTTCCCAGCAGTGCAGCCCAGGTACACATCCACTACCTAGCAACAACCAAACTGTCAGTGCACCATTAGTGCTAGGTCAGCTGAAACCAGGGCATAGAGAGGGCAGTGCTGTCTCAAGTGATGGCAAATAACTATGCATTTTGACACAGTAGTCAAACACAGTATTCTGAACAGCAAAGAATACACAGCCTTGCTTTTCAGTTTGAAAACAGGTTTCAAGATTGCAAAAAAATAAATAAATAACAATTTATGTTTGTGAGACCATTTCCGATTGGTATAAATTTTCAGTGTAAATTTGCAAATAGAAGATTGTTCCTACCAGATGTTCAACTTCAAAATCTGATCATGTCTCTTTCATAGGGACTAGACTTTCATAATCCCACTGTGACCAGAGAGAAATACCCTTCACTTCACAATCACACCTTATTTGTGTCACCACTTTTTGGCAGCACACATACTTTGAAGAATTATTGTCAATGATAAAGTACAGGAACATTAAATTTCATCAAAAATCTCTGATGAACACCTGTAGATCTTGCTAAGAATTGCAACCACTGCCACTGAACCCAACTAACGCATTATTTCAACAAAAACAGGGTCAAATGTCCCAATAGGTTTATGTTTATGTTCCTCTCTTTTTTTCAAAATATTGAGAATTAAAAGGTTGTGTTACTTGTATATTTACAATATTTTATATTTTATGACAACTGCGGTAAATGTAATGCCTCCTGTTTTATTATGTTGGTTTGTAACATCAGAGGCGGATGCTGGTGGTATAGCAGTAGAGGCTGAACCTTACCAACAACAATCCATGACATGTTGTTGTCGTGTGAAAGATGGCAGCAGAGGGGCAGTCTGACAAAATTGCTTCCGACATGGAAGCGTGGATGGAGCATAGGTGTGTAACTGAATTCCTCCATGCAGAAAAAATGACACCCACTGACATTCATGGACACTTGTTGAATGTTTATGAAGACGAATCAGTGGATATGAGCACACTGAGGCTATAGGTGGCACGTTTCAGCAGTGTCAAAGGTGGATCACCTCCACTGCTGCAAATTTTTATGAGAAGGGCATGCAGGCTCTTGTTCATCATTGACAAAAATGTGCAGTTAATGGCGGTGGCAGTGCCGAGAAATATTCTTTGTAGCTGAGAATTTGCTCTATCAAATAGAGTTATTGTACTCTTTGTATCTGTTATAATTTCTATGGAAATAAATAGGAGGCATTACTTTCGAAACAATCTCTGTGTTTGTAGCCCAAGACGATTCCTATTTATTTAATGCAGTCCAGGTAAGCCAAAACGTTGGATACCCATGTTATGTGACTTTCACCAATATGATTGCTATATAATGGCCTCTACATTTATTTGTAGAATGCCGCAGGTACAGAGTTTAATTGTGTGAACATGTGCTGCATTGACTCATGTGAATAGGGAGGCAAAAGTTTCCTTTGCCTTTCCCAACCAGACTGTAACAGTCTCACATTGGAATTTATATATAGCTCTCTATTTGATAGACTTCCATGGTTGGAAGGTGGGACTTTCTCATCCATTCACTAGTTCAACCACTGGAAAACACTGAGAAAAGCAGATCTGCAGGCACAATGCCACGTCTGTCCAGAACAGCTGAAGATGATGAGGAGTTACAAATTTAACAGTGAGATACACCTTGGGCTGTTGAGTTCAAGTTCTGACTCAGGCAGATGTCTATGGGAAATGTGCCTCTGTGGACTGTAGGATTTTACTCACAATAAATTCAGGGTTTTATTAGTTGACCAGTAAAGATCTCTAACTTTTTCAGGGTGATGACATTTCATTTGGCCTATGGAGCGCATGCCTAAACCCACAAGTTCAATATGTTTCACATTCAGATGACTCAAATAATCTCTCAGAATCCTATTCAGACAGATATCTTTGGAGAAGACCTAAGTGATTACAGCTTTCTTAAGGATTTCTCACACTTCATCTGCACGACATTATTATCTATTGAGCCATGGTAGGAAGTGCTACACTGGAGGGAACAGTTTGCTTAAGACAAAGGTGAAGTAGCCCACTTACTGTTCCCCTCCCATCATCTGTTACAGATCAGTTTTTACATCAAGCCCAAGGCATTAACTTAGCCTCCCTTTACATCTGCTTAAACTCACTGTCTAAAATTTTGTGAAAAACTTCAATGGATGCAAAGAGTCCCTTTTTTTTTTTTTTAATTGTGTTTGCTTTAAAATCCAACCAGATTAGTTTTTCCTGGAATCTCTTGTGTCAGAACTTCTTAAATATTTGCTTATTAAAAGGTGCTATCACTCATTACTACAAAAGGTTTTGTTATGTGCCAAAAAATTCAAAACTGTGTGCAAGGTGAAAGAGATTTATGGGAAGACAGGAAATGATTAATAAAATATCAGTGAACATAAGGAAAACATATTGCCAACATTCATCATGAAAATGTTTGATCATTATTCTGTTTTTTGGTTGCTGTTTTTTTGTTTTGTTTGGTTGATTGGGTGATTTTTGTTTTTGTTTTAGTTTTTGATGGGAACAATCACAGAGAAGAATTTCGTAAGAGATAAGTATATTATACTGAGTTTCCACTGAACATTATTCTAAGTCAGTGAGAATACTAGGATGATGTAATCTAATTTTCCCTAATTGAGCAACCCCTAAGCTGTATATTAATTTTATAACATGAAAATATTTAGTCAATAGTTGGATATTGTTAGTTAGAGATGTCTGGACTATAAATCTTATCACAATACTTGGTGTCATCATGTGCACTGCTGGAAAGCATCAACTACAGAAGCAAATACTATTGCTAACTATAAGTAGTATGCCTGTCTCTGGGATTAAAAACCAGGGGAAAAATGTGATAATTTAATAGCTTTTGATATTCTAATGTTGTTGCACTCCTAAGACACCCAGGTCTAGAATATTACTGAATGAAAGCTGAGATTTCTCCAATACACAGCAGGTCTTGGTGTGGCACTGCATCTAACATCTGTTAAAAGGATGAGAAATGAGGCACAGTATATTCTCTGACAAAATGTTGAAATTAATCTGAAAAACAACTTCAAAATAAAATATACAATCCACTAACAGTGGGATTGCAAACAAAGCAATCCAGAGTATTCAACAATCTGTCATCAGCTAGTTATGCCAGACTGCCTCCCGGCTTGCATTCGAACGTCTCAAGTGGAAAAGAATCCATCCAATTTGATTATATTTTTCATCTATTTCATTTGCACCTAGAAATGGAAAGTAAAAGACATACAGGTCCATGCCAACAGAAAAGTTCACTGTTCAAGATTCTAGGTAAGTGCTCTTACTTCCCTTCTTGGTTTGTCATCACTAGCTCAGACACAGATGAAAACGAGCAAGATGAATTATGAGTTTCTAAAATATGGAAAGTACAGAAAATGAACTGCTCTTACCATCTTCTGGTGATGCACATTTTGCAAATAATCTTGGTTTACATCAATTGTCGCATTGCTTACAGAATTTATGATAGAAAAGAACTCAAAACAACACATAATGCGTTATTTGACGCCTATTTCCAGTAATACTGAGAGATAATCATAACATTACTATGTGTGTCTCAGCATAACTAATTTTGGCTTGGACTACAACATAACTTCACTTAGACAAATATGGAATGTTGGAAATAAATTGTGTGAGCAGCTGATAGAAACCACTGCCAACCTACCTCACATGTACTCTGCAACACGTGTGATAAAATAACAGCTACTATAGTAAACACAAAGAGATACATCTATTACCTGCTATAAAAAAGCATTCAAGCCTGAAACTATAAGGCATTAATGTATTTCTTAGAACTTCTCTCACAAGGAAAATTTGGCATGAAGAATAAAAAGGAATTTCTATACAGGAGTAGACTTTAACAACACACCTAGAAACACATATGACACTATTTACACCAGGGCAACCTTGGCTCAAAGGGTGACACACACAGAAAAGTGTTACCTCCCTGACTGCAGAGAGGTAGTCAGTATGTATTTCCCCCATGCCAAGCAGAAAGCTTTTAGAAGTTGCCTTTTTTTTTTTTTTAAACCTTTTCATCTTTTATGGTTAACTCTGATTTATTCTTGCCTTCTTGAAACAAGTTTATGTGGTAAACTCTGGGGAGAATACCAAAATGTCTAGATTTCACAGGAAGAAGTTTAAGAACCTACACGCAACCCCTGAATTGAAATGAAGCATTTTAGAGTTAATTTTATGTTGTGACTAAATAAAAACTGACAACCAAAGATAAATGTTATCCGTCTCCAACAGAAACACTCCTGACTTCTTACCATGAAAAATCTGCACTTTGTAGCTTTTGAAATTCTAGCAAGCGTGTGTGCATGTAAACACAGACGGAACTCTGTGAATAAGCTGGAGGACAACAACATATTAAATCTGTCATCACAAGCCATGCTAGTTCATTCTTAATGCATTCATGACTAACAGAAGAAAAACAAACCAAATCATAGCTTGATTACACAATCAGCATTTCAGCCAGTGTTCTGTAATAAGGTGGCTTCAAAGATTGGACATATACACTAAACTTTTAGAGGAGGATCCGACATAAAAATATTGGTTTTGAAGACTTGTGGATCTTTTGGAATATACAAGTAAGTTTTGAAATCCTCCAGATTGCTGGTTATCCAGGAAATATGAAACGGATGTCTTTGAAATAATGATGATTTCATCTCCTTTTATGATTCCACTTAAATGTTTCTGAAGAAGAAAATGTTTTATGATTTCTTTAAATCACCACTGATAGAATAAGAACACGTTCATGTTAAAAGCTACATGTTCTGGGGTTTGAGAAAAAATCTTCTCAGGTTGCAAACAACCACATTAATTGCTCACTAAACTTCAATAACAGTTTTTGCCATAACTAACTCAGATATCAACAGTTACAATGCAGAAAAAAATCTAAGTCCTCTGAATTCTATCTCTTGCTTCAGACAAAATGTATCAAATCAGAATTCATTTTTAAAATTAGAATAGATTATTTTAGAATCATTTAATAACTATGTTTTTATCATATGTCTGCACAAACTACAGCCTGTATTGCTAAGTTCAAGGTTATGTTAGCAAACGGCCTTCCAAAATTTCAGAGTGCCCAGAGTTGCAATACAACAAATATATTCAAACTTCTTCATGCGAGAAGTTGCAACAATTAAAAGAAAGCTGTTACAACAAATCGTCATCAAGGATTCTCTCATCCTGGGAGCTTTAAAGAAAATTTCCCTGTAGAACCAGAAAAAATAAAATGAATAGGAAAAAAAAAGTAACGGACATTACTTTACACTACATAATTTTAAAGACTGTCAAGTCATATATTGATATGGTAGAATTTCTGGTGGAAAAACACCCAAAATGAATGAGCAATCCCACCCACAACTTTCCCCTGCTCTTCTGTTTTGTGAAAGTGCTACTGATGAACAGCTGAACCAGCACACAGCACCGTAAGTCAGGGTAACAAATTCTGCATCTGGTTTTATCATGGAGTAGCTGTACAGCACCTGCTACAAACTGAAAATTCTTCTAGTTACGGTTTCATGTCTGTACAGAGGAGGACTATACCTTACTTGCAGAGTGGTATCAGTTGCCACAACTAGGTTCAAATTTGAGACAATGGAACAATAAGGGAATGGTGCCCTACTATTCATTTTAATGAGTCAAAAAGAATTAAACTGGAATCACATTACCACAGGACAATGCGATTACACATAATTGCTAACACTGCAACATCTGAGGGATGCATGTGGATATCAGTTTGTCTGTAGAAGTTCAGCAGATTGGAGCCTTCTTCCTTGGTAACATCTCTGATCAACTTTTATTAAATGCAATCTGCTCAATTTGAATAGAAAAGCTAACTGATGCCAGAAAATAAATTCAAGATGAAAGCCTGTCCCAGGAAGAACCACTGAGCTTCTTCTGGGTTGAACAGCCTAAAGAGCAGCAGAGGTATTACTCAATGGTGCTCTGTCTGTCCCTTATAGGAAGCACATAAGGGAACTATTCCACTAGACCAAACAGTGTAATTCCAACTTCTTCACCAAATTACTGTTTCAGTCTGAATGACAGTTGTCTGTATTCTTAAATCAAAAGGAACTTATTTCACCTTTAATTGTACAGAGCAAAAATGAGGAAGTGTCAATCTTAACACATTTTCTTCTCATCATCTTTTTTGAAAAGTTCTGCATTTATGAAGTATACTAGAATGTACAAAACTTTCTAATTTTGTACTTGGGAGTAGAAAATTACTGTCACTACAATTCTATAAGTCTGTAATCAGAATTAATATGGTTTGGCCCTTTATCATTGACCAGGTCTCCTTTTCTCTAGAGATTTCTTTAAAGGGCACTGAAAATCTTTTTGAGAAGGCTCCTTGCTCGGGGCTGGGATTCTACATAATCCATTTTGGATCATACAGAGTCCTCTCAAGATCAGTTTCTTCCCACTGTTATTTTATTATAAGTGTTGGATGTAACTGCATAAAGGAAAATCCTTATTAACTACTGACACTGTTCATTGATTTGCTCTCACAGTTTCTCAATAAATTGATCCGTAGGAAAGAAAAAAGAAAAAAAAAAAAATGAAAGGTCTTTCTTAGAACTTCTGAAGAGAAGTGTAGGAATAAATTCTCACCAATGCTTTTTAGTTTATGAAAAAAAAAATAGTCAACTTGGTAAATTGCAGTGTCAGCACTTATTCAACACAAGGCTAATCAGAATATTTTCCCCATCAAAACACTGCAGTCAAAAACCATTTCCAGAACTTTCTTTTCTTAGTTTAAAATGTTACTGTTCTCTTTGATCACAACTCTTTAAATTCTTCATTTCCAGGTCTGTAAAATACGCATAAGAACACTTACTACATGGTGAAATGTCTTGAGACCATTGGTAAGACTACTTTAATATGGCCACTATTGCTTTACTGCCTGGCTCACTGCATCCTCCTGTGTTGCACCAATAAACATACCTTGAAGACATTCTAACTAGCATTTAAAATACACTTTATTGCTTTGTTAACAGACATATTCATCTGACAGGCATTAGAATGATTGAGTTTACCTACTGGCTCTTAAAACTCCTGTTCCAAACACAGCCTGTGAGCCTACAAAGCTCCATTGTTAGCTTCCCTATAGGTGATAATGAAATTGGCATCTAGTTTCCACTGCTGAATGGTTTCCACAAGGCTTTGAAAAAGTTGTTTGCTACTACTAGTATTATATAACCATCTAAGTTTCAGCATGCATAAAAGCTTGCTCTTGTCAAATACCTTATCTCCGACATTGTATTAATAACTAAACATGAGTCATGCTAGATATCAGACATGTGTGCACTTATACATGATACACTGTAAGGATTTTTCTAAAAATCAATTAAATCTGTTAGTTTAGTGCATTGTTAATGCATTATCCTATGACTTGGGCGGCCCTTCTTTTACTGCTATACAAGTGGCCCTGATGCACTTCTGCTTATACACAAGCAAATATTACTCTGGAATCTGAAGAGAAAATCATAAGCAGACTGCATTACGAGATAGGAATCTTGCCTTGTCCAGACAATCATTAAATTGAGATTTAAAACTTGTATTACCCATGCTTAAGTCAAGATGCAAAGCACTGAGCATTTTGACCCGAGTCCAGCAAAATACTGGATCACATGCTCAATCCTGATTACATAAGTACTTCTACAGATGTCAACAGAGTTAAGTAGGTGTTCTAAAGCTTAGTTTTATCAGTAACAGTCTTCAGCATTTTGCCAAATTCATTCAACAAAGAAAGATCTGAACACAGGATACAATTACCTTGACAATATTATATATCTACTTTAAGGATAACAAGGAGTAGCTATGGTAGAGTACGATTTTTATGTGAGTTGTTTGAAAATTAATGCATTCTTTAAACATAGTTCAGTCAGAACTGGTATATTCTAGCCAAGGAAAGAAGGGATGTGTCTCACTGTGGTATACTAGAATAAGAGTAAAAAGTTTTCTAACAAACAAAAATATAGATGCATATTCACTACAAAATATCAGAGAGAGATCACAGACTTGCACTGTCTCTGTCACCTCAACAGACAGGAGCTGTGTTTGTGCTCCCAGCACACTGAACTGCAGCTATCACAATGTTCTGAACAACCACATTGATATTTTATAATTCTTTTGAGTTATAAGCCAGAAGAAATAATAAATGCAAAGCAGTTCCTAAGAACATACTCACCCCCACACAGAAGTCTTTGCCAGACGTTTTTAGAGGAGGTGAAATAAATTATACCTTCAGCAACTTTTCATCTGATGCAGTATCTTACCAAGAAATAGGGGATAGTATGAGGCCCTTTTAATCGAGAACTATCTGGGACCATGAGTAGATTGAAATCCAGCCTTTTCAAAAGGACTCTATTCTTCCATAGTCCTTTGTAGCTTATTTTAATATGAAAATATTAAATGAGTCCCATATGTAAACTCCTAAACATCACTCCTTAGAACAGGATTTTAAGCCTTTACAGCCAATAGTTCCTCTCAGAACATTCCACTAGACACCTCCTGAAAATCAGCAACGAGACCTAGAAAGCATTTGCATGGGAACTGGAAGATTTGAGCTGAAATCACTCATGTCTGAATTCACTACAAAGATTTGGATGATGGTCTCCTACCTCTCAGGTATCTTTTCAGTAGTCACTCAGCCAAGCCGCTTTCAGCCTCCACTGCTAAAGACCTTTTCACCTGCAAAGTAAGGTAATTAGATATTAGCCAGGGTAAGAAATAGAACTCAGGCCACTTTTATTTCCGGAACGGTCTCTAAGTAGGTTGAGGAGCCATTCCCTATGTCCACTGAACACTGTTAATTGCCGTATAAAATGAATGGCCTTCAAAAACACGTGCAAGGTGCAACCCTCCCTCTGTGTCAAAATGATGGCACTATCTTGGGCAGGGCCTGGAACAATCCATGGCCAGGGAGGAGTTCTCCAGCTGCCACCCAAGACAGGACACTTCTGAGGAGCTGCACAAGAGCACAGACACCAAATAAAATAAAAGAGCAGAAACAACAAACCAACAAGGAGCAGAGAGCAACAGGCCAAAATCTACATGCACAAACTTAGGCTCCTGCACCATTCCTCACCTTAATGGAGGAATGAGTGTAACCCATAAGGAAAACAAGTCGAAATTAGGAAAGGGGAAGGAAAGGTGTTAGGCTAAATTTGAGCCTGGGGAAGGAATAAGAAAGGTAAATTTCTCAACCAGTGTCTAATCTCTGCTGAGTCTTTTTTTCTGTAAAGGCAGAGTCATGTATGTTTACTAGCTCGGTAATGACAATCGTGGCATGTTTTATGCTCTATTGCAGTCAGCATCTTTAAAACAAAAACAACAACTACAGAAAACATAGCACATCAAAATAAAAAATGAATCCAGACAAACAGTTTTTTTACATTGCTAGGACAGTTTAAAGTCACTGAGGCCAAGCAGCACCCACCCCTGAGGTTTTGGCTCCAGAAAGTGACTAACTCCCCTTATGCAAATAAACAAACATGTATCTGTTCTTGCATCTATACCGCAATAAATAAATAAATAAATAAATAAAATAAGCATATAATTAAATTTAAAAAAAAATCTGCAAATAGCTCAGTTTAAAAGCTCCTGTGCAATACAGCACGAAGCTGTGAAAAGAAGCATACCACTCCACTGGTTGCAGTAATTTCAACTGCAAACTTGAGGAGCCCAGCTGTGTTATAATAAACAAACCAACTGAAATCTGTAATACCAAAACCTTACAAGTCTTATCTGACTGTGCAGACAGTAAAGGTAGGCATACAATTGTTCTTAACGCATGCTAAAAATTCTTGGTACCACAATGCAAATGGTCTGCAATGAAAAAATATCAGTGCAAGCAATCCTCCAAATCTTGCTCAAGATTTCCTTCCTTGCCTGACAAGCAGTGTCTTTCCTACTTCTTGTGCTGTAACAGTTATTTATGTAGGTATGAAGCAAGGATGAGAACACACTCTCTCACTGAGAATATTTTCGAACAGTATTTCAGAAGTTGTATGCAAACACTGTACCAGCTCTCTCTGACAGACAGAACAAGTACATTTGCAGCTATATAGAAAAGCAGGCCTTTGATGGTTTCTAAGGAAAAATTCACTTCAATCTTTGAAGGAAGCAACAAGTTCAGTATTAGAATTTGAGCCGACAATTTAGTGAATGACACAGACAGGCTTCCAAAAATTCCATACTTCTAATTTGCTAAGAAATGATTACTACATGTGGGGGGAGGAATAATTGTCCTCAGAAAGAAATTCCTTATAGAATTTCTGCTTCATCTAGGAGGTCATTTTAGCAATATATCTTTTCCTCAAAAATCCACAGCTCTGAGTGGCATTGTTTCTATATCTTATGTCAAATAAAACATTCAACAGACAGTGAGAATTCTACACATCTACAGTCACCACTGCAGAGACACACAGCCAATTAAAAATATACAGCCAAGTAGATTTGAAATAAAATTTAAAACATTTATACAACTGAACTGTAAAGAAAATTAGGGTTTGTTGTGTAATACGTAGTTCCTATAAATGGCAGGAGGGTTCAAAAAACAGTGTAAACATCCTCCATCCCAAAAATTACAGTTTTTGTCTTTATAGCAACAATTAGCTGACAATTCCACTTCACTCAAAATAGGGCATTTTCTGATCACTCAGAAAATCTGTGCTGAAGTTTCCTACTTCCGAATTCAATATTTTCACATTTTTCTACCACATCCATTTAACTGATGATAAACTGTGACCCTATCAAGACTTTTTTTCATTTTCTTCTCTTCAGGTTCTCTTAAAGCATTTTAATGATGTTAGAAACAAAATTATACTGCTTTTATAAATTACCAAGATTAATCCAGCTAGCCCTACTTCTAGTAGAGTGGTGGTTCAGATTATCTGGCGAAACCCCATTAAAACTGAACTATTCCATGATTCAAAAACATTGTCTACCTTGGGTGAAAATTTGGATCTGAGATAAGGTTCACTAAAATATTCTGTATCCACTCACAATACATTTGAGTACAATTCATTACTGTATCATAAAACACAGCAGATGTTCATTTTGAAAACTAAACAGAACTTGCTATAGTAAATGCAGACAGCAAGCAGGTTGCTGACAGTTGTAGAAAAAGTTTTCTGGTGACCTAACTTGTACGTAACAGTACTTAATATTAATTAAATCACATTCTGTACAAAATATTTATTTTTTCCATGATAATCCCTGGAAATACAATGTGTGTAAGATACATATATATATGTGAATTATAAATAAATACAGGGCTTTCAGAAGAGCTCGTATCTCTGAAACTGATTCTTTCCTAGTGATCTGGGGGCAGAGCTTCTCCTTAAAAGCATATGAATTATTTTCTATCTTGTAACTTTCTTTTCCTCCAATATCATATTGCAAACATTTAAAATCTGCAACACATTTCTATGCAGTTACAGTGAAAAACTGGGCAACTTTCAACCAAGATAAATATCTTCTGCAACTTCTTCAAAATTCCATCTAGTAAAATTTAAGCTATTTTTTCCTATCATAGACAAGTCGTGATTGTTACAAAGAATATTTAAAGAGAAGAAAGTTACATAATATCACAAGGGTAGTTTCAGGTGGAAAAGAGTGTATATTTTGCTCAAAAACTGAACTGACTTGACTACTCTAAGATGTTTCATAAATAAAATACTTTCATAACAAACATGAAAGGTTGCAACACTCAGAAAGTCCCAGAACTCCCAGGAAATTATTGCCAACGTCACAGTGTGACTAAACTTTCTAAAAATGGTCTCAAAAGAATGAGGGTCAAAAGGAAGAGAAAAAAAATAAAAATCAGTCAAAAAATATGTTTTGCCTTTCTTTTTCAATCAGTCTAACTGCACAGATCCTCAGCAGATGCATGCACCGTCCCTCAAGTTTCCCTCTCTTGAGACAGGTTACAGCTACATCATTTTCTCATGGCCTTCCAATATCCTGTCCTGCTCATAATCCTTGCACTGTGCGACCTCAGGAAATCTCCAATCAATTCACCCAAACACACCCACTCGCACTCCCCTCTTCTGCATTTTTCCTGATTCTTCTAACATGAAAGAACTGTTTTCCATGACCCAGAAGCTGGATTTAGAGGCAGATAAGTTTAAATCTAGAAGTGTTTATCAGAACAAATAATGATCTTTATACATTCAAAAACAATCTTTTATGGCCTCTTAACCTTTTCCCAAAATTTAAAACGGGCTTCTCCTCTATAAAACCATGATGATAAAATACAACTAAGGCATGCTACTGATACTGCAAGCCAAAAACACAAGAAGTTTTTAAGAAACAGAACTGCAAAGACATTTTTTAAATATTTATTTCAATCTGGTTAATGACCGAATCATCCAGGGAAGTTTAATCCTAAAGTGACATGACATAGAAAATCATGGGAAGCTTGCTTGCTTTCTGATTACATTGTGGATAGTCTGAAAATCCCTGTCATTTGAAGAACTTAGAGGATTTCTCACAAAGGACTGAAAGCAGCTAAGTGATGAAGAACAGTCTTGAAGTGAAAGCTAGGCCCTAGATCTTGGGAGAACTGAAACCACTTTCACAATTAAGAAGGCATGTGAACCTGTCATTTTTATGGACTGTCCCTCTCTACAGTCTGTAGACTGAGGAAGATGATAGATCAAGCGTACGTCATCAGGACATTGAACTCATGATTATCTTATTTTATCACAATAAATCAAGTACAAAGAGTACAATCTCAGTTGAGGACCTAGAGAAATACACACACATTTCCAAGGCCCCATCATCCACATTCCTACAGCCCAAAAGGAAAAAAAAAAAGAAAGAAACCAGTAACAGTTTTACCGTGATATTCATCTAATGAATTAGATCAGAAAAATAGTTCGCATGCAAAATTTCACTCAAATAAGGCCTTTAAAAAACAATGAATTCTCCGGTGCTCAAGGGAAGGCTGCATTATTAAACAGATATTTTCTTGAAGATACAGTCTGTACTGGGCATGCACAATTCCCACACAAAGCATTTATTTTCTAGCTGAATTATATCACAGGCCAGTATAATCTGTCTCAAGATTTAAGGTTTTCCACATTTCCCATGCTTGTAGCCAGTTACCACTGGGGCAGGGGGACAAACAAAACTAAAAATGCAACTAAATTTTCATAATACACTGCTCAAGTACTGCCAATCCTAAATAAATAAATAATTTAAATCCTGAAACTTCATATCCCTTCTTCCTCTGAGATTTAAATTTGTTTCCATGCTTTTTAAATCTTCTCTAGGATAAGAGGTGTGCCAGGTTTCAAGAATGCCATGACTTCTCTTTCTGCTGGATACTGGGGCTGCAGGGGTGGAGATGGTAATATTGTGTCAAAATTCACGTTTACAGCAGAGTTGTGGTCCACCTTCAGTTACGGATTGATTGCTGCCATTCCTTTAGTAACCCACTTTCTTCCTAATGCGATGCCATTAACATTCTGAAATATCAATTAGTGGCTTTGAGGTCATATCCAGTACCTCAACTATGTCAGGATTCTTCAAAATAAGGAGAGAAGAAACATGAACTTTGTAAGATCCTAGAATTAGTTGCAGAAACAGATCTGTTTTGATGAAACCACATTAAAAAAAAAGAAAAAAATAAACAGGTATTATACTATTTGCACACAAAATGTCTAAATTGTTACCAAAAATTTCAGCATGTATTCCTCAAGAAAGGAAGTTAGATAAGTGTAATCTCTTGTAAAGAGACCACAGTTATCTCCAGCTCAGTGTGTGATCTTCAGGGCAGGTCTCAAAAGCATAGAGAAGCACAAAATCCAATACTCCACTCTGAGGATGTGCTCCTAAAAATATCCTTCCAACAGACAGAACACTGTAGCGTATCAAGGGAGGGGGAGGATATCTCTGCAAATGATCCCTTTAGTGCTACTGCCAAGCCCTGTATTCAACCAGACTGAAAGAGCAATTCCTATGACTGCTCACATGTTCAGGATCTCAGGGGGCTCATGTATTTTCAAGGGTAGTGTACAGGACTTGCAATTTTCTTCCCAAATGAAACTATGCCTGTGAGAACTTGACAAAGATGCCTCTCAAAGCAGTTATTGATAGTGTGTTGTCACTTTGTGACTTTGTCACATTCTCAGACACTGGAACTACACTAAGCCAATTTCTGGTGGTTGCTGCCTCCCTCAAGTTGACTAGCTCCAGATATAAATAGCATAACTAGTGGAAATATCGTACGAAAAAAAGAAAAAAAATATCTCAGCTCTGCCATTAGTTGCTTATCATTCTGTTCCGGACTGGCATCACCCATTTGATTTCTGCCCCTTATTTCTGGTACACATGGAAGACCTGCATCTGGGTGTGGGGTTTTTTTGTTGTTGTTTGTTTGTTTTTTGATTGCTTTATATGTGACTGGAAGTTTACCTGCTAAACAAACAGAAACAAAGGAACTATAGAAGAAACATTATCTGGTGTTACAAGGAAGCACTATTGGCAACCACAGTAACATCAGGATTTTAGGCTAACTAATCAATGAGCAGTGGTGCAACAAATAACCACATGTGTTAGGATAAGAGGTTTAAGGATAAATTCTGTCCTTGTTCATTCTGATCACTATTTTGAAATAAAAAGCATTTTAATTACTCTGTAAACATTGTAAACATAATAAATAAGTCGACTCCAAGAATAGCTTTAATTAACAAGGCACAAGACTCTAAAACATCGCCAGTTCATTTACTGAAAGAAACTAATGATTCTTACTAATTTGGGAAAAAAAAACAGCAGCTTGTCTGTAATTGACTCAATTATTGGAATGGCCTGTCAACACATCCCACTTTTTCCAGCTGTTTGTTTAATGGCATACACAGTTGCAAGAGCAGTAAGAATAATTTACTATAATGAATGAGCTATACTGAGTTAGAGCCAACTCTATTTAGTGTGATTTCATTAATCTGTTTGGTTGTTTTTTTCTTTTTTTCCTCCCTTTTGGCTTCTTATCTTATACACTGGGACCTGTGCTCTAGGATAAACTGTACATTGTT
>VXAB01008340.1:93388-127565 GCA_013399175.1 Odontophorus gujanensis | reverse complement strand
TTATTATATAACACTATATATATATATATAACATTACTGTCAAAAATGATGAAGAAGACAATATTGGAAAAGGTTTCTAAACAAGGTACGTTTTTGTTTGGTTCTTTTTGAATATACACATTGTATGCATTGTGTTTTCTTTCCAAGTATTACCACAAGGATTCTGTACAGTTAATGTTGGAGAAAAAAATACAATATTAGAAACAAGCACAAAGGTTGGAATTGCTGGACATTTGGCTGGAATTGCTGGACATTTAAGAATGTACAATATTTTCCAAACTACTGAAATTCTCCTGAGGAAAAGACATTACTTTGAATAACTTTCATGACAAAACATGACAATGCTTATTGCTAAAATGCTATCAGCCCTTCTATGCAATCCTTAATCCTTTAATGAGGTAACTTGGAGATCCCAAGGATCACTTCAAATATAAACCAGCATACATGTTTTGAAGTGCAAATAGCAACATCTTCTGGGTGAAGGAAGTACTAAGCTACCATCCTAGATGTTACCTTGAGACAGAGATTCAATTAGCTTCTTCATCTCATGCTAAATGGCATCTGCAGGATCAAGTCAGTTGATTCAAATGAAGTGATTAGGAACAATTGGCAGAAATGTATGTCCACCTCAAACAAAACATAGCAAAAATCTGTGTATGCTCATGCCTGTTCCACTGTATACTTGTACAGAGAGGGCTTCAACATCTCTCCATCCTACCTTACCTGGTATTCAGAGAGACCTGTCAAAAAATGATGCTGTTACTATTCTGCACCTGATCACATGGAGAAGAAACATTCAATTTAATTTTCTGGGTCACTGCTTTTTTTTTTTGAAACCAAAACATGCACACACATGTCCATGCACTGCTTCAGCCTACAGTCACTTCCAGAAACCATAGCAACCAGCATGGAAACCTCAGCTTGCTCAAACTGCACCCACTGACACTTTGTTCTGATCACACAACATACCCTGGGTCTCAGCCAAGGAGTGTGAGAGCCTTTCTGCTTAAAACTTACTGTGCAGAATGGGTGGGCAAGTACCTTTTGTTATTTCATACTGCAAAGCTTTCACCTCTTTTATTTTGTTTTGACACACTTAACAAAGATGAGCACCTCTGCTCCTGCAATCTAACATCTCCTCTCCCATTAACACACAGAACAAGATCACAATTTGTTGAACTTTATACTGCAAATATCATGAACAAACCACACCATGAACTCCTCCATCCAGGAGTTGTGTCTCCAGAACTCTTGCCCTATTCTTGCAAAGCCCCTGAGCTCCCACTAAGTCATAGGCAGATCTGAGTGTAGACAAACCCCAAACCCTTCTCCTCACTCATTATTCAACCACTGCACCCCAGCCCTGGGAGGCTCCAGGCATTGCTCTTCAGAAAATTCTGGAAGCTACACAATTTCCTATGCAACTTCAACACTATGTTAAGTTAGCTGCAGCTATATAAAGGTGTCTCTATCACTCACGATGATCTAGAGCAGAATCAAATTTAAATAAACCCCGTCTACGGAGGAAAAAGTGAAAGCAGTGATAGCTTTCATGTCCTAAAGGGAATTTTAACATATGGCAGAAATGGTTTTTCTGAAGCAATGTATGATTTAATGGAAAAAGTCACACTCTGGAAGGGAAGGCAGTGATTGTCAGGAATGAGAAAGTTAAAACTGGAAATTTTGGTAAAGGGATGAAACCACTGAAAAAATGTTTTGTTATTCCACATTCTTGCATCTCATGCAGCTGCTCAGTTAACAAAACCTACGAACTTGTAATCACACTTTGAAAGCCAATTAGTTGAGGTATACAAATTAATGTTCGTGAAGGTCGCACTAAGTCCTGCATTAGCAAGGGAATTTTTTGAAGCAGTCCAATGGTTTTAACTTCTTTTTACAAACAAGTTCTTAAGCCTCCGGCAATGGTGGAAAGGAGAGCAACACATTTGAGAGCAGCTCATTAAAGAAAAGGAGAGAAAAGAGAAGATATTAGAGAATGGTATCCTCCCAGGTTTACTATTTTAATAATATCCACTGGTGCACATTTTGATTTTCCTTTTCTTCCTAAGATCCTTGGATCTATAAAACTTGTAAAATTCTTAGCCCCAGTGTTAACAGTTTAAATAAATCTAGGAAAAAGTCTCTTCCATCATTTCAGATGCAGCATGTAATGTCAGGTTAGACAGACAACTTTGGAAGCTAAACGTCACCTTGTATTTCCTGTCCTCAGATCTCAGAAAGGAGTTAGGACCATCTGGCAAGGTCTCCTCTATATACCAACTGCCAGATCTTGTACCAGGGGAAGTGCTCAAACTACAAAAACATCCATCTCCAGAGGTGGAGACACTGCAATGGTTTTCAATTGATTTTAAGTGTTGAGTACACTTGCTGCTAAACAGCTGAAGTTTATTTGTCCTTTTTACATATCCACATTCAAAACACTATTTTTAACACATCTGCTGGGCTGACGATCAGCTCAGTTTCCAATGAAAGTATTTATGAACCATGACTTTATCTATTAACCTTCTTTTCTTAAGTTAGATAGATTGGGTTCTACTTGTTCACTGCAAGACATATTTGTCAAAAATGTGCAATTATTCTCCTAGGTGATCTCTTGTTTCTCATTTCAAGCTACTCCTTTTAACACACATAGATAGAAACCATCTGAACAAACTACGGCCTCTTAGAAAAGAGACCTGTACCTCTCCATTCCGTAGGTAGTGTGTTTTTTGCAGTCTTCTGTACTTGTAGCCAAGCTTGCCCACACTTCTCTACTTCTGACAACATAGAATACCAGAAGGATTAGCTCTTTGCAACCCAGCATACTAAGGATATCCTATGATTCTGTGGTTACAAAAAGGCTTGTTAATCCTTGAAGTTGCATCTCGTTTAGTCCCTGGGAAATGTGTCTGTTCTTCAGCATCTGGCTGCAAGATGTAATTTCTGTGCCTGGCCTCACAATCTCAAATGAAAGTTGAGAATCCAAATGTCATGTTGGCCACATGAGCAGCTCTCTCAAGCTGATGGCTTGACATTTTTCCATGCAACTTTGCAATACTGAAAACTGGGACATTCACATACCACAGTCAATCAGAGGCAAACAAGCACATCTGATGACAGCTGTTGGTAGCAATGGCAGTGACAGACAGCTCTGAGAATTCTCCCTTCCTCATGTTAGCACCAGTGCAGCTGCCACATGAGTGACAGAGAGAATTTTCTAACAAAAGAACATATAATCTTACTTAGAAGACATAGTATGAATCAAGGCACAGCAAAGAGCATATTAGTGGTGTCACATGTGTCAGCAGCAGCATGGTGATAACTGAGTTGATTAAGATCCAATTTTCTAATGGTTGATGGACTGTAAAACCAGTAACAATGGCCTACCTTTTGTATCTGTTCTGAAGTTTATCTCCAGAACAGTGAGTAAGAACCTAACGCACCCAGGCAAAATTCATGAAGGTAACTGTTTATTAAGAATAGACACTTCCTGAATGCATTTGATATTCAAATGTCAATATTCAAAATGCATTATACCTCTGGAGTGAAACCGCAGGCACCTCCAGGTGACAGAATGAGCCTGCAGATCACTTATATGTAGAAGACCACCTTTTGTGCCTCATAAGAGTTTATTTCTGTGTTAACATGGCTGCTTACATATAAAAACACAGTCATCCAAATTAGGTCAAGCTGTGCAGCTGTAATACCAACATAGCAGGCAGCATGCTGCCTGCATTACAGTGCAGCCAGTACTGCTCTTTCATAATGAAAGCAGACAATTTCTTCTATCCCTGATTGTTCAGTTTCAAGCAATTTTCAGCTTTAGTTTTATTACTGTAACTCAAACCAATCCCTGGATAAAAGACATTGGGTAATTTACTGAGAGCTCTTTACCAGCGCATGAACTATCACGCAATTACTATGCATGGTGACACAGCAGGCACAAACCATACATACATTGTCTAGAGAAACCTGTGCCCCACCATCCATCTCCATGCACTATAAAAAGCAAGATGACAGCATTATTGCCTCTCACACCTCAGGAACAACTTTATTATGGAAAGCACTGGCATGGGAACCCTAGGAATAGGGATCAGATCCAGTGAGAAGCACAAGAGAAAAATGGGTCACCATGCCTGGCTGTATATTTCAGGAAAGTACTAGTAGGATAATTGTGTAGCCTCACGCTGTACTGCAGACACTACCATGGGATTAAATAATCACAGGGCATCTCAGTTTGGAGCAACATCAAATAATTCTTCTGGGGAAGAACAAGTTGAAAGTGACCCACTTCTCCCCCACTCCCAACATTCCTCAGCGAAAGTGATCCTGATGACACTATGTTATCCTGGAGACTGTTGTCAGTGTGGTTCCATATACTTTCTTTGTAGGAAAGCAAAGTAAAAAGCAGTTTTCCCCCCTCATCTAATTTAAATGATACATTTTAATCACAGAGACAATTTATCCATTTATAAAGTCCCTCATGTCCTTGAATATATATATTTTACATATAAAATACTATTTCAGGCATCTGTTACTGCAGCAGATCACTAAGGTTTTCTTCCACATGTGAAACCAGGTCTCACGTCCAGGACACTCCTACATTCTCATGTGAGCAGCAAAAACCAAGTACTGCTGCAATAACCAAGTACTAATTCACTAGAAAGTAATGGCTTATTCCAAGCATTCCAACTTCTATCTGCTCCCCATTCTTCTTCATTGCATACCTGAGACATAGCAAGAGACAAACAGGGAGGAGTCTACACACAGGATTACTGGGGAACTAGTCAGTTAAAAGGACTACCCAACTCCTGGATAACCTTGCTTGGTGTTGCCAAGTTTGACATAGCTGTAAGAATATTGGCACCAAGATTTTTAGTTCATCCTTCCTCTCATCTTCCTTCCCAGTCATACATCCTGCTAAAGCAAAAAGTTCCTGACGAGTTCAAAACTACTAAAAGTAGAAACAACTACAGCAGTGGGGTTATTTTTATTGAACTCCGAGATGATCAATTGCAAAGTACAGCAATAAAACCCAGAACTGGAACATTTAACAACAGACCAAAATGTAGAACTGATTTTCATCATTGTAAGAGTTTGACTTGCAGTTTTTGCAGGACACTTAAAGCTTTAAAATTTCCCTTTAATCAGCAGAAGCGCCTATTCCCTCCCCAGCCCACACTGAAGTTCTAAACTGGAGTGACTTCATGATTTCTGAGAAGTAAGGCACTACAGTGTCCTTTCAAAGTAGTTACAGATTATCATGGCACTTGCAGTGATGTTCAAGATTTGCCCATAGCAAAAAAATGCATCTGATGACAGGAAAATGTATATCTAGTGACTAATAATTATTGCCACTGTTAACAAAATACCTACTGCATTCTAGGTAATCTACTGTTAAACTCCAGAAAGGAAGCCTACAGTACCCAGTGGAGAGTTTAAGGTGTCCTCACCTAGCAAAACTTTTCTCTGATCTGTAAAATGTCATTAAAGCTCATTGTTCAAGCTAGAGAATGGATTTGAACCATCCTCTAAAAATTGGTACATTCTCATAAATGAGAATTTCCTTCTCAAAGGCACTCCATGGAGACCACTGCATTTATAGTTTTGGAATAGGAGTGGCAGCCACTGCAATGCTTTCAATTGCACATTCATCAGTACCACGACGGATTCTGAAGTAACCATCTTCCCCCCATGAGGTGCCCCAACTGTTCTTGACAATCCAGAACTTCTCACCAGTTTTTGGGTCTCTACCATAGCCCACCAGCAAGACAGCATGATTGGTCAGTTCAAAAGGGTTGAAGTCATCCTGCAGCCCAGTGTGATGGTAGATTCCCTCTTTATAAAACATGAAATCATTATAAACTTCAAAGGCAACAGCCATTGGCCCACCCAGAACAAGCTCAAGTTTCATCAGGGCTTCATTGCAGGCTCCATAGAAACCACCAACATAGTGGTACTCAGAAGTGTAGTAGTGATAGCAGCTGCGCTTGAACAAGCATGGAGAATCTTGGGCTGTGTAGGGGAAGCAGTCCTCTTCCACCACACCAAAGTCTTGGACATACTTCCCAGCAATGAGGTACGGAAAGCCACCATCACAACCTAAACAAGAAATGTCTGGTTATTCCCTTGGAAAGTTATTTGATATGGAGGACGTTCCCACTCAAATCTTGGAATACTTTCAGACCGCAGTACTGAAGACAAGTTGCAGTGCCTCTAATTGCCCCAGTGCTCCAGTTAGCTGCAGCTAGCTTTCTAAATTACACAGGAAAATTCAGAGCACAGTGGGAACTGTATTAGAATGTTCCCAATACATGGACAACCTCCTCATCCATTTGCTCCTGACATCAAGAACAGCAGCTGATATGCTGCAAAAAAGCTGTTAAGCATGGGTACTCTCCTCTGCAAATTTCAAGTCTTAGTCATTGGTTTTCCTAATCTCCCCCGCCCCATATGTTCCTTCTCCCTCTGAAGATGTTTTCAGGATACGGATTCCTTTCTTTCTAGGCATGCACTGCAACCTAGCTATATTTTCAGCCCCACTCCTTAGACTGGCCTGGAAGATGAAGACTATCTACTTAAAATCCAGTAACATCCTTAGCATGGAGCCCACCTCCTCCTGGCCCAGTGCCATCTCCAAAAGCAAAGCAGGCTGACAACTCTAGTATATTTTTAACTGTCTTTCAGAAAAATAAAGAAAAAGGTACTATAAAATGTAGCCTGACAGATTATTCTGACAACAGAGCAAAATCATGTATGAGAGGAAGGTCTATAAGTTTTGAATGTGCTTCTACAGTGTCATTACTACTGAAAGTTAACTTTGTATTCACCAGTGTACTTACCCTGAGAATACTGGCTGCAGGATACAACCTGCTGGGGACTGAAGACTGGTTTCTGAGTGTTATTTGTCAGGATACGTATTCTTGCTTCCAGCATGCCCATGGAGGCAAATGCATAACAGCTGCCACATGAGGCTAAAGAAAGGGAAAAAAAAATAAAACCACCACCAAAGAACAACATGAGCAGTCAGCACATAAACAAGGTGAGTCACCTGCATTCAGGTACCAGTATGACTAGTCTGCACTGACAAGACTTAAAACCTGACAGACTAACACAGCAATTGTAAGTTGAACACTGACAGAGTAAGATCTTTAAACATACATTTACTGCTTAAGCTTGCAAGCAGTTTTGTCCAAATGAGCTTTAGCAATTGTTTTGTTGTTTAAACAACACTAGAGTTATTCTGGAATAAGAGATGATTTTCTACTCTTCAGGATTTTTCAGTAGTATCATTTAGCATCTATGCCACTCATCCTGAATGAATCTAGAGGGACCTAATTATAGCAGAGAAGCCTCACAAACTACCGTCTCAGACTATAACTCTTTAAGGAGCACAAACGCTGATGGGCACTGAACTATTTTAAGTTAACACTGACAAAACTGCTCTGGATTATTTCAACTTACCAATGGATTTAGTGCTGTTAATCTCCTGTTACAATATTGCACCTCTAGAACCACCCCCAAAATAAATCACTTTGAAGAGCCTAGTGGTATAAATAGTAAGTTTGATATTCTATATTAATCCCAGTTCCCTTTATTTCCCCAAGGACATCTAATTGTACCCCGGATTTTCCAAGGCACTTGAATTTCCATTCCACTGCCTCACAAAGAGCTAAGTCTCCTACGTTGGGAACAAAATTTAGTAATGCTTCTAGTTTTAGGCCTCTTCATTCCCAGAAGTTTTTGTAACACATTAAAAACCTCTAGAAGTAGAGTGACATGCATCACAGGGCAGGACAATTACTTTGATGAAGTCCTATTTTATTTGATTGTCACCACAATGCCCAATTTCTCTTTGTTTCCTGACAGTAGGAAAGTCGAGAATTGCAGAGCTATGAAAAGGAGGGAGCTTAAGGAACAAAACAAAATAGTTCTTCTTGAACTGTGTAGGTGTGTAAAAGCAGAACTATAACAAAAGCAAGGCTTTGTGAAATTGCACCTTCACTGAGTTAGATGCATCTCTGAAGAGAAGGGGCAAAATCAGCCCTGAAGAAGAATGCTTTTCACCCAGCAGGACCAGCTGAAGCAGTGAAAGGTGCCATTGTGCAGTCACAGCATCCAAGATAGGCCATGCTGCAGAAAACTTGTTGTGTTTTTGACATACAATCAACGCAACCATTTCAATCTGAAATCTGTTGGGGTGGTTGCTATACATAAAATGAAAAGATATAAAATACTCCTTTTTTTTTTTAAAGCTCTTATCATAGGGTTATTTGTACAGCTCTTTATGTACAAACCACACTAACAGCAGGAAGTCAGCAGCAGGAGCAGCTGCTTTTCCTGAGGTTTTCTAGAAATTCTCTCCCTCCAGATACAATTAAAACTTCAGCCAAATGAAATTTCACTTGTTCTGCAGGAAAGGGCTGATAGATGTTGAGGAATAATAAGAAGGGGACACAGCATCGAGGAAACAATCAGCTGATCAGACTTCCCATCACTTTTATCTGCAAGAAAAGCTTGCAAAACTTGGTGGAAATTGGAATTTAATGTAAAAGCTAACGAAATATTTAAGTTTCTCTCCTCTCTTGCCCAGTAAATTTGATAACAAGCAATGGCAGGGCTATCTTCAAGAAGACACACTTCTTAGCTCAAAGATGCCATTACTGCTCTATAAGCTGCCTGCAAGTATGACCAAAGATAACTGTAGTTGCATGAAGCCTGTCATGTTTCAAGGTATCATACAGAGAACAAAAAATTCTCTTTTAATTCATGTTTAGTTCACAAGCTATATTTTAAATCCTTAGATAAAAAGCAGTGACTTTACAAGCATGTGACATCTGGGACACCATGACCTTTTAATTCATACAATGCTCCCTGCATCTGCCAGACAACATGCTTCCGACTGCTTACAGCCTTCTCCACCATGTCATGTTCTAATTAGTCACCTAATAACCATTTTAAATCAAGAACTCAGTGCCTCAGAAAATCACACAATCTGTGATAAGCAAAACTTAATTGGTGGGTAGTTTTTTTCTGCTGTTTTTCTTTGTTTATTTGCTTTCTGAAAGCCTGAAGGCTAGAATTCTTATTTGATGGAGCAGGGTGCATATTCCACAGACATTTAATATACTCAGCATGGTTACTCAGATTACAGTAAAAAAAATACAGGCACTTTTGTTACTGGAAGCAGCAGAACAGTTTTCATTTAGAGAAATCTTGAAGCAACACAAAGGGAAAAAGAGTAAGCTTCAGCCTAAGCATTCCTCAGTTTGGAAAGTAAAACAGCACTTGGGACATTTGCAGTTCTCATCAGGAGAAAGTACAGGACTGTATCTTTCAGACATGTGATGTGACAGCTTGTGATCTAGAACTCCCACGAGCCTATGCTTTTTCTACCAGGATCTAGCAGGCAGATTTGGCAGAACTAAACTGCAGATATAGGTCCAGTTATATAAGTAACCCCCTCCCTCCCCCACCTAAGTAATACACATTTTGCTTCCCTCAAAGTTGTAACTGGATAATTACCAGCAGGTAGAAATTTGTTTTCAACTAGAACAGGGAAGGCATGCATTAACTGAATGCATATTGGGCTTCCAATATGTAACTGTTTAAGTGGGAAACAGAACAAGTCTCTCACATCACAATGTCCATGGAAGAGTACACTTTCTGTACATTTACACTTATTTTGAACACATGGGACACTATGTGATACAGAGGGGAAAAATTGTTTCTTTCCTCCATTTATCATATACATACTTTTCATAGCAACTGACATCTCATCCTGCAACTAGCGACTGAAGCAACTGCTGAAGTTCATAAACTAGTAAGATCTCACAGCAATACAGACAATTTTCATGAATTATTCATTAATGCTGCATGATAATTTGCCACCAGCAAGAATTAGAAGAATTAAGTGCACATCAGTTCTGTCAGCACGCAGAAAGCCATGACTACTTGCACAAAACTTGATAGTTATCCTTATGCAGGGCACAGTAGTTGTCGGCTTTTACTCCAGTAAAATACATTTATATTATATATACCTGGTGTAGGGAACCTGCTTTGGCAGGGGGGTTGGACTCAATGATCTCTTGAGGTCCCTTCCAAATATATATATGTACACGCATATTTATATATTTATATATTTACATATATCTTTACCTTGATTCCGAACAGGACTGACATAATTGACACCATTCACATTTCTCCAGTCCCAGGATTCTGGTAAGCCTGAAACTTTTTTGAGTAACTCAGGTGTCAGAGGTGCAGGCTTTGGCCTAAAGAGAAGAATACACTTATAAGTAACGAATAACACTAAGTAAGGAAACAAGTAACAGTCACTTTTCACCTTCCATCTTTTACTGGTTGCATAGTAACATGCAAAGCAATTTGAAATAGCCTCCATCTACACTGAGTGAGCATCAATCTCAAAAGATTAGTTCCAGCAGGATGCAAGACCTACTCAGATCCCTCCCACAGCGAACTGTATTATGAATTATCTACAGCAGATTAGTTCAAAGGTATTTGCTCTAACCAAAAGTGCCAAACCTCAGCAACTGTAGAAATACTCCCACGCAAATCAATTTTCACATTGTATGACCTTCTTCTAAAAACATACAATTGCCACAGCTTGGAAAGGATCAGTAGCACTCCACTCACAGCACTATCAGAGTGGAAAACTGAAGAATCCAAACAAGAAGCAGCCATCAAGAAAGGAAGCTACCTGAAAAATTTCACTTTTCACACTAATCATGTAATGGAAGATCATATATTCATTCTTATTACCCATCTGCCATGTGACCTGCAAGACCCTAAATATACTCTCAGGGTTACTTCACTGAAACTGAGAAATCACTCCACCCCAATTATGGAGGACCCTGGCTGCAGGCAAGACAGGTTGCTGCAGCAACCAAGGCCTTCCCTTAGAAAATCTTCATCCACACTTAATAATGGAATGCACTTCCCTGCTTTTTAATTGCAATTATGAACTAGCAGAACCACGAAGACAGCCATGCAGAGGCTGACAGCTATGGCAAGCAAGCAGCTCATGGTTGCAGTGTCACACACCTGTCTACCCAAGACTGTTTCTTCTTCTCTGCACATGAGTTCACCAGAAAGTTACTGGGCAAGGTAAGATTAAAGGGGAGGTGACTCCACTTATCTCAATTGCTTGAGAAAGCAGATGTTATGAACAGTTGGTACTCCATGAAAAGTGAGTTAGAGAACTTGAAACACTAAACATCTAAATTATCATCCAAAATCCAGCGAAGAAGAGTGAGCACAAAGATGAACATATTCTTTGCAGCAGTGGATATAACTGTTGATGGCAAACCAAAAGGCTCTAGTACCTCGAGGTCCTGGAATAGAGACCCCCAGCTCTTCTTGTTAGTTCTTCCAGGGAAAAATTCTCATATTCCTCATATCTTGTTGCTTTCCAGGACTTCTGGTAAGTATTGATAGCATTTACAAAGTCAAAGTTGTGCACAAAGCGTCTACTAGAAAGCCTGCAATCAAAAAAAAAACAAAACAGTACAATGAGAAAAAGGACTGAGACTGAAATATAAAAGCATTTACCAAATTAAATGTGGAGAAGACTGTAGTTCTGGAAGGGCCTTCTACCAGGCAGAAACAAGGAGTCATGCAATATATGATCAAGGCAAGTCTTCTGAAATCTGAAACAGCCCATAACTCTCAAGATATAATCAGATATGCTAGTTCTAGAACTGGGCTTTAACAGAAAATGCAGGAAAACACAGACTGAAGGAGCATCTGTGTGATGTGACTGGCACAACCTCCCACCTCTGTACACTCAAGGTTTATTCAAACATTATCACTGGCATTAATTTTTATCTCCAGTCACAGGATCTAACCATGCTGATTGAAGCCGCTGAAACCTGAAGCAAAGTTGCCAAACGTTTCACCCAGCAAAACATCATTTCTCTGTTGCTTACCCTCCTCTAGGTTTCTGGAGGGGTAGCTGGTTTACGTGAACATCTGAGGAAGATGAAGAAACCTTGTGTCCAGTGAAGCAAGCCCAATTATGGCCAAGTACATCATGCACCCATCCTGGCAGAGTCTCATTACAGTAGCTGGTGACATTCTGGCCTTCTTTTTTATACTGTAACATAAAAAGGTTATACTTTTATTGAATACAGGCATTTCTCAGCATAGCAGTAGTCCCTACCTACCCAGATGCTTCTTCTTCTGTTTCAGAGGAAGTGGCCAAACATTCTAGATCAACTCACTTAATGCTTTCTTTTGAAATTAAACATCAAGTAAGCATTAAGCAGATTAATGAAAACAATCTTCATCAACTTGATGAAGAACAACTGGGCTGTGACTAGCACTTATAGCAACAAACCATGTATTAGTATTGGTATTAATTAATGAGGTAATTCTTTGAGTTGAAGTTACTTTCTAGATAAAGTGTGAAAGACACCTTAATATTTAGCCTTCCTTCCAAGGCCTCTGTGGATTACTGCACCATATCTGTAACCACTAAAAAGCAACAAGACTGCTGCAAATGCTAAAAGAAGCCAAGACTTGAAGCAGTTAGAAAATCAAATACAGGGAGGATGGCATGTTTCTCACATAGTAACATCTCAGGGAAAACTGTATTTGAGCATTTCTCTTTCCACAAGACAGAGCAGTAGGTGTGATGTCTTGCAACTGCTTGAAGTCTGAGCTGTGGTAAAAGAGAATGAAGAATCAGTTTCACCTCAGCTATCAAAATGAGACTAAAAAATTATGATCCATTGAGGATAACTCTTCAGAAATTTGGGAGTGGGTGAGGAAAGCATTACTAAAAGCTCAAGTACAAATTCCTAACAGATTCGGTGAAATTTGTCTGCATAGCACGGTTTACAACAAACACTGTAACCACCTGCATGAAAAATTCCTGTTAAGCAAATTTTTGACAGTAAAATGTCTGGGGTGAAAACTTTTTATACTCATCTTTTAAGGTTCAAATTTTGCATTAAGTTACACAGGAGACTGAAAATTTGCACTACAAAAGCTTCAGCTTGCCTCTTCCAACCACAGATTAGTTCCAACAGAATACAAGCTCCCTAAATCAAGAATACTTCATTAAATGCAATCTAGCTGTTGCAGATGTAAAACTGTACATAGATTCTGTAACTGTGTTTCAACAGAATGGTGCTCACACCCTCTTCACTGAAAAAATTGGTGCTTTGCAGTGATGCCTCTAACCAGATTTAACTAGATTAAGCACAACCACGCCGTATGAGAACTGGCCTTGCTGGCAAAAAACCAGTATGATTCAGGTTAGGGAAATCAGAAACTTGTGAACAGGTAAGAAAGAAAGGGTAGAGGCCTTATTGGACACAGCACTGCAGCACACTCAGGCTGCCATCCCATCTTTTTTACAGATACCACACTCAGTGTTCAGCCCATAAGCCTACTCAGATTCTAGGAGGAGGATTACCATCTACATTAAGCCTGATGGAAGGATTTGCCTCTCATTTCTCATAAAATTTACCAGCATGCCTATGCATTATAACATCAGGAGTACACTTTAAACTGGAATAGGAAAGCAGATACCAGCCTGTGCAAGCATATAAAAACTGAGACTATCAGAACAAACTGCTATGCTGCTACCTCATATAAAATGCAAGCAGATAAACTACATCTGCATTTCCTCAGCTCCAAAGAATATTCTGCAGTTCAGAGATTTATCCTTTCACATTTACACTTCAGGAGCACCTCGCTAGTTAAGTGAGTCCAGCTAACATAGTTAGAAATAAACTTTCAATTGATTTGCAGAATTAAATAGCACTAGCAACTCTTAACATTTAGATTTCAGCAACACTGAGTAAAAACATATTCAGACTTCTTTTTTGTAACCTCCTGAAACTTAAACCTTAATCATTGTCAGCTGTCTAGGTTGGTTATTTCATCAATGAAGAGCCTGGAAGAGATTATTAGTATGTACAGTCTGACAGGGCTTACTGTACTGAAATACTCTATGATCAATTTTCTTCCAGCTGAAATAGCACCAACATTTTAACATGAAAAGAAAATCCAAACTTCTCTTTTTTTGTTGCCTTGGGGCTTTTTTTTTCCCTTTTTTTTTTCCCCCCTCAAACTCAAAAGTTTGAAGTAATATCACTTAGTTTTAGGGACAAACTGTACAATTTTTAGACTCGCTCTCCATGTACTAGCCTTATTAACAATAAGTAAATACTGCAAGAGACATGATAGAATCAAAATAAATAAGTTTCAATCTTCCTTTCAGTTCATTCTAGCTTTTCATGCTGTGTTACTGCAATCACTTCAAAACAAACCAAAGCCACTTTAAAGTCTTGTAAGAATTCTGGAGGTATTCAGAAATATCTAGAAAAGATGTTAAAGCTTCTGCCAAGAGTCAGTGCAACTACCACACATCCAAGTTCAGTATAGTACAGCAGGAGACATTAAATATGGAGCAATCTCAGAAAAGAAACAAGTTGTTCTACTGCATACAAGCAGCAGAGTAACCATAACTTGTAACAAGCAGGATACAAAAATGCAGTGAGAAGCTGCATTTTAATTTGTCAAGCCTAGACAAATCGATGTAAAAGGAGAGACAGAAATTAAGCACTACTAGAGCTTATTCACTTCAGCCATAAAGCAATCTAAGTGAAAAATATTCATTGATAAGCTCACCCAAATGACTCCTGTGTGGAAAGCTGTTGTTCTACCTGGGCACTATGGACAAACAAGTAACTTGTAAATAGCTGAAAGGGCCCAGTATGTCACTTGAACAAGACTCCTAATGAAGAAACCTAAACGAAACATGCATTGTCAATGAACAAGATGTGTCTACAGCCACATTACAAAGTAGCTCAGCTAGAAATACTTCAGACAAAATCTCATCATTCTTTTTAGTAATTATAAGTTCATTTTTGTTTAATGTTGAATTACACTGGAAGTTCAGCTAGCACCAACTAAGCCCCTGTGCTTGAAACACATGTATTAGCTGAAATACAGCTATTCATTTATGTGAAATATAGCTGTTCATCTCTCCTCAATGGCTGAATGAACATCACAGTAGATCAATCAGGATAGTTTATCTGTTCTGTCATGGTAATAGGGTTTTAGCCACATAATTTAACTGTAATGAAACAGAAGTTTCTGAGATCTTAAACAGCGAATGCTTTCCTGACAAGTGTGAGCTCACAGCCATGGGAGGAGACATGCAAGGCTTTCTGGTATGGCTACTCTTTCAGAGGAGTCAAAGTCTGAGGATTTTATCAGAGCATTTTTTTTAATGTAATAATAAAACCACATAATTTTATGATTCTGTAATAATATACATGTATTTTTATTATTACAAATATCTGTATTTGAAAGAGAAAAACTTTCTAATTCTCTGAGGTGCTACTAAAAACAATTCAGCTCTTCCAAAATGACTCATCAGCATGAAATCTTTCTTCTGGAAATCACAACTGCTTCAAGAAAAAGCAAAGAACATCAATCCAGAATCAAGTGGTAACTCCAGAACAGCGTGCAAATTGTGAAGTTATTTCAGGGAGAAATAAGTAATTTTATGAAGTAGTAAAAACAATATGCAGCTAGAGAACTAATGTTTTAATAACGTATCTTCTTTCTATCAAGCATCAGCAAACACGATGATATTTCTTCCTTTCCATGAATTCCAAAGGCACTTGGTCTATTATTTACCACATCCTAAACAGTGATCAAAGCTAAGCAATACTGTAAGAGACTGTCTTCTACAATTTCTTCTTACTCCACTTCCAGGAAGTCCTTTCCCATTATCATTCTACTTCAGCCCATTCTACTAGATTATGACCAACACCAAGCAAATGAATTCTGCTACAATTAAATTACTTTCAGGTGCAAATGGCATGAGTATTTTAGCCAATAAGCAGCCATTCCTTAAACTCTAAAGTGTGCATCAAGTTGAGCACATTATTTTCCCCTAGAACCTTTACAGTAGATGACAATGGAATTGGTCCTAGAAGAGTGCAAACTGCATTTGATAGAAATAAAAAATATTTTCAGTTTTTATCAGGACTTAATGTGTTTTTCTATTTCGTAAGTATTGCAATAATTAAATGTATTACAGTAGACATACATCACAAAAGTTGAAGCTCTTCCTTACAAACAGACTGACCAAGTTCACACTGACTATTGCAAAATAAGTTTTGTAATGGGCAGCATTACAAACTCTTGGCCAACAAAGTCAATGAGTTGTTTGCAGAAAGAAACAAGAAAGAATTGCTTACTAATCACTATGATATTTCCTCATGCTTCTTGGTAATCTGTGGTTTATTTTACAGCAATAATATGAACAAAACATTATACAGAAAGTAACCAACTTGGGTTCTACTCTGTCCAATTTTTAAGGAAATAAGTCTTCAATTTAAGCTGTCTTGCTGATGAAATCCTTACTACCAAACAACAGCCCAAACTAGCTTGCTATGTCTGAATACCAAAAGCAACTGCAAAACTAATAACGAACCCATTTATTTACAAATGGGTTTCACGGTCATGAAATGCAAGACACTGTGCCTTGCTACTTCTCAGGCAGATCTGACTCACTCCATTTTTGAGTAACACTTTGAATCAGATGACCTCCACAAGTTCCCTATAAGCAAGTTTTTTTTAATGATATTTTATCACACAATATCCTGAGTTGAAAGGGATACACAAATGCCACCGAGTCCAACTCCTGGCTCCCATCTGACAGGGAAGTGACCTGAGAGTTGGATCACATGAAGGAGCACTGTTCAAACACTTGTTGAACAATGAGAGATTTGGAACCACGAACACTTCCCAGGAAAGCCTGTTCCAGTGCCCCAGTACCACCTTAGTAAGGAACTTTTTCTAATATCCAGCCTGAACATTGCCCGACACAGCTTCATGCCATTTCCTAGCATTCTATCCCTGCCCACCAGATACAGAAGATCAGCCTCTCTCTTCTTCCTTTTATAAGGAACTCGAAGACAGCAATGAGGTCACCTAGCAGTTCGTTCTTAGCTCAAGACTGTTGCTCTCCTTTGGGCACATTCTAGTACTTTTTATATAATGTTTAACAGTTCTCCTGCATATTGACAAACGTTGGTTTGCTTAACAATAGGAATTAATACATTAGTTTAAGAACCAATATATTAGTTTAGCAAAAGGAATCCATAAGTGATAGTTCTAAACTTTCCACTTCAGCTTTAGTGGGTGAACAGTCCTCTTTTTCCTCAGTAATTCAGCACTGGGGACATAATAGAATACTTTTATTTTCTGCCTCAATGATTTTCCCTCACAAGAAGTACTGGAATCACAATAAATACTTTTATCTTTTACCTCAAAATGTGCAAGGGTATTTTCCTCAGGTTGCACATACTTTTGTTTTTTAAAAGTGGCCCACTATGGCCTAATAAGCAATGGAAATCTCCCAAACTGGGGAAAAGTGAATGAATGTGAGTCAAAGTGATGATGCTGATGGTGAAAAAAGGGGAAGAAGTAGATGGGTACTTAACCACCTTAAATACCACTGAGCATGCCCAAAGGGACATCAGTACATATCTATGAGTCCTTGAAAAAGAATGAATATGTAATGTATGCCAATGTACTGCCTATGTATGTCTTAACTGTATAAATGTAGAACCTGAATTCTGAGAGGGAGCGTTTGCTTGTCAAGTCACCTGGTGTGCATTGTGAGGAATAAAAGAATGCTGCTTCCTACCACCACATTGAGTTAGAGCTTTCTTCCCAGATTTCAGATGACAGTATCAAAGCTCTTACGTTTCCAAAAGCAGAGATAAAAATACCAGATTGGTACTTAGCTGTCATTTGACGTGGTTCTCATCTTTCAGAAAGATATTTTACAATGGAAAGCCTTCACAGACTTAAAGCTGCCTTCAAGTTGGTGCCAAACAGCTCTACAGTCTGGAGCATGTTGTTTCTGTGATTAAATTCATCACGTTCAATAATTATTTTGACTCAATTGCTCATCGTAGTGGTTTGTTAAACACCTCTGCATTTAAATGTGAAGTATCAGTCTAAGGATCCTCAGCCTGTCAGCTCAAACTTCGTTCTCCTATGATGTCCTTGGTCTACTTACCTACGTCTGCTGAATTCCACCTGTTAGAGATGACAAAGCCTGAGTTCTGGTACAATACATAGAGCAGTCCACTATCCTCACAGAAGCACTAACTCCTGTTATTTTTGAGGTAGGCACTCCTACTGTAGGAAGCCTTGCAGGAACATCCCTACCTGAGAAGTTTCAGAGACAATTCTGCCCTCTTTCTTTGATATGTAAAAAAACCAAACCATTATCACTGTCAATCTTTTAAAAACTACACTGTCCTTTCCTTTCAACTTTAGAGGACTCCTGTAGGCAGAGGAAACTACAGCTTCGTCAGAGCCTCACATATCACTTCAGTTAGGACTAGGGTCCTCTTGGAACAGATCACTCACTTTTCTTAACATCTGAAAACACACGCTTCAAAATAGCTGCCCCAGGAAGCTAATTTGAAACAAAAGGCATTACATTATCATCCTTACTGGTAGCCCAGGTTCAGAGGTTCTATACTAGGACAAGGCCTGAGTGTTTATTTTTTATTCATCTAAAACCAAACAAGACTAGAGTTTATAAAACAAGGAAGAGATGCGTTCACTCCTCCTGCTGAGGACTCCACTCAGTGCCTGAGCAGTCCTACTGTACAGAACAACCATCTACCAAACAGACGAGTCATCCCCCACATCGTTTCAAGCCAGCCTTCAGATTCATCAGTTTAACAGCAGAGTACCCCTCAGCAACTAACTGGGTCTTCTGTCTGCCCTGCCTACCAGTCCTGTTTTCAACTTGATCGGAAGTCATTAACAAGGACTGGAAAATTAAAAACAAGAATAATTAATGAAAAAACAAACAAGCAAACAAACAAACAAAAAAAACTATCCAAGGGGTAGGAAGGTTCCTTAAAGATTTAAGGTTTATTCTAGTATTAAGTCTCCTCGAAATCCTTCAGCTGGGAGAATAGATGACCTTTCTCAAGTGAACAGGGCATATTTCACGTACCTGAGAAGATCTTTAAGGAAAGATAAAAGCAATTATGTCTGATATTTCACTTGAGTGCAAGATGTCAGAAAGAAAAGTGAAACAACTCTTTCTCCTAAGCCTCTGGGAGAGACGGTTTCATGAAGGCTTTTAACAACTGCTGTAAGCATACCCAGAAGCAAAAGCAGTACCATTGTTAAGAAACGTTTCAAATACTACTTCTGCTCTGCTCTCCTCTCCCTACCCAGCAAATAACGACCATTTTTTGTCTTGTATTTAATGCAAGACTGCAGCCCTTTGGTTATACAGGCAAACCCCAAAGGTGAAAAAAAAACAAGTGTTCCTACTGCTGTACTGTGGCACTCAGTAAGTGAGGAGAAGCCCAAGTACAGGCCAATTCAGCAACATCCTGTGATGCAGAACACAAGTTAACTCACCTTAAAAAATGCAAACCACTTGTAGTTGTTCAGTACAATTTCAAAGCCTTGATTGTAAATCAAAGTGAAGAAACCAAAATTGCCCAGGCTATCCTGAGCCACATCTAATTTCTGAAGATTCACAAGCACTGTTTTTTCCACAGGCCCTGAAAAAAGAAAAACATTGTAAAGAAGAGACTGAAGTGTAAAAATAAGCATATCGTATTTATTTTACTACAAAAGATGCTAAACAACACTCTCTGAATAAAGAGCCCAGCAAAAAAGACATCAAGTAAATACACCACAGGGACCTCACTTTCCTAACAGTGCATCTTCATGCTCATTTTTCCCACATTAGACAATATTTGCACATTTAATTAGCCACAACAGCAGTACCAAACATCTGTTGCAGGAAAGCACCAGTTTATTTAAACACAACTTGTGACACAACTCAGACACTGTGTTTACAGTGACAAATCTTCATTTGAAACACCTCATTTCAGGTGTTGGGCACCACACAACCTGAATCTCCTTAGCAAAACTTCAGGCCTTTACCTCCCATCCTATCACTGTTACCCCAGAAGAGGCCAACCCCCACCTTCCACAGCCTAAATTCAGGGAGTTGCAGAGACTAATAAAATCCCCCCTGAGCTTTCTGTTCCAGACTGAACAATCCCAGATCCCTCAACTGCTCCCAATAAGACTTGTACTCTAGGCTCCTCGTAGCTTCGCTGCCCTTTTCTGGGCACACTCCTGGGCCTCAACGTTTTTCTCGTAGTGAGGGTCCCAAAATCAAACACAGCAGTTAGGTACGGCCTTAGAAGCGCTGAGCACAGAGGGGTGATCACCTCCCTGCTCCTACTGGTTGCAATATTTCTGACACAAACCAAGATGCCATCAGCCTTCCTGGGCACACTGTTGGTTCACCTTCAGCCACTGGCCCATGAACACTTCTAATACTCTGAATCCCAGCAGTACTAACTGCACTTCCCATATTCCTACCTGCCTGGTCTAATCAATCTAACACAGAAAGCTTAGATGCTATGTATTAACTACTCAACAGACAAGAAGCAAGTAATAATTCCTCGCTATCTCTCCCTTCAGAGAAATGCTACTTTTGCCTGCTGAGGTTACCAGGCTCTCTAGAAGCAAGCTCTCGGCCAAGTACAACCCCTGAGAGCTGAGTTAACAACACATCTTGCTGTTGTCAGGAGGGGCTCAGTCCTCCTGAGCGACTGGAACTGCGAAGAAGCAAGTCGGTATATGAGGAAAAGAGCTAATTGAACCAGAAACAAAAATACACTAAAACGAAAACAACTGAAGTGCAATAGCAGTGACCGCTACAGTCATCCTGAGAGCCGTATCTCACGCAAAGAGCTAAGCAGGCACAGCACACAGCCACATGCTTCCTGCCCACCGGTTTTGGTTTCCCGGCACCGAATGGCAGCTCCCTCCGCCCCACTCCCATCAGCTCACGGGGACCTCCACCCCGGGGCCACCCGGGGAAAGGGAGCAAGACAGAACCGGCTCTCACCCTCCTGCGAGCAGTTGCCGTGTCGGCCGCCAGCCCGCCATACGCTGAGCTCCCATGCGCCCAGCAGGTCGGCGTAGGAGCAGTTGGCCGGCGTGTCGGCCCGCAGCTCCGCGGGCAGCATCGCCAGCACCACCGCCGCCGCGGCGCACAGCACTCGGCCCGCCATGACGCCGCGCCGCCCCCCGCCGCTGCCGCCGTTGGAATGGGCCCCGCGGCACCGCCGCCTCCACGCCCCCGGCTCTAGGCCTGGTCCCGCCCCGGAGCGGTGGCGCTGAGCCGGGCGGGACCGGGAGTCTGCGCCTGCCCGCTCTGGGGGTCCGGGCAGCGCTGAGGTGTGGGTGCGGCCTGCCTTGCAAAGGGCTTCCTTTTCGTTTGAAGTATCTTCTGCCCCAAAAGGCGTCTTTGTGTCTAAAGGGAGTCCTTCTCCTTCGCAGAGTGTCCCTCCCGAAGGACAGCCTGCCCTGCAGAGTGCACGTCCCTCACCAAAGGGCATCGCTCCACAAGATAGCAGAGAATCATTGAGTTTGGAAAGACCTCTAAGATCAGCTAGCCCAACCGTCAGCCCCACCACGTCCACTAACCAGGTCCCTCAGTCCCACGTCTCCACAGTTCTCCCACATTCTACTATCCAACCCAAACCTCCCCTGGAGCAACTTCAGCTTCTCTTCAAAAAGAAGTCCCTCTACCCAAAGGACAGCCAATTTCAGGGTGGATATTAGGAAAAAAATATTCCCAGAAAAGTGTGGTGAGGCATTGGCACAGGCTGCCCAGGGAGGGGGTGGAGGTACCGTCCCTGGAGGTGTTCAGGAACTGTGAAGATGTGGCACTGAGGGACATGATTAGTGGACATGGTGGGAGTGGGCTGATGATTGGACTATCTGATCTCAGTGGTCTTTTCCAACCTTCATTATTCTATAAATTCCCCAAAGTGCCTCCTGTTCCCCAAAGTCCATCTAGCTCCCCAGGCACTGTCCTTCCTCCAAAGGGCATCCTCCTCTGTCAAAGACAGTGTTGTTTCCCAATCCCCTGCACCAAAACCCAAGCCAAGGCCTCTGCATTCAGAGAAGTCCCCTGCGAAGAGGATCTGATTCCTGGTTTGCTTAACCAAGTGCCATTCAGCTGTGGAGGGCGAGGCTGTCCAGCACATGTGTTAGCTGCGCAAAGTGACTCAGGGTTTCTGCAACAGCAGCATCCCACTTCTAGGAAACCATATGGCTGCACAGGGTGTGAGACCCCAAAAACCTGTGGCAGTAAACCTCATCACATAACCTGCGAAGGTTTAGAAAATTCCCCCAGAAAGTGGAAGCCTTTTTGAAGTACAGGTTTGCACAGGACAGATGTTGTTGAGATGTTTCCCTGAGCTGTGAGTGCAGCTGAGTGCAGCACAGTGCATGACTAAGTGGGCATGGGAAGGGGTTCTTGTTTCACTGTCTCTCCAGATTTAAAAAAGTCCATGCTTTCACATCTTGAATGTTTTGTATACAGTCAAAAAGACTAAAAAACTGATGAGTAAATATATCTTTGTTAGAAACAGTTGTATATAAAAGCTCCTTTCAGGGGAGAAATAAATGCCTAAATTTGCTGTGAAAAGTGTGTACTAACTTAACTGTGGATATAAATTAAAAACAATTTTATTAAACTGATGTAGCTGGTATAAATATCCATATAGATCCTCTTATCACTGATTCTGACAGTTTAGTTTTAACTAAATTCCAAGCTAAACTGTTTTGAAACTAGATGTGACTTTTGCTTGTTTGCTTGTTTGTTTCTATAATGATTTAATCAGAAGATTAGAAATTCCAACCTGCCCGCCTCATCTCTGTGCTGGGGAAGATTGTGGAGCAGATCCTCCTGAAAGCCATGCTAAAGCACATGGAAGATAGGGAGGGGATATGGGAGAATCAGCATGGCTTCACCAAGGGCAAGTCATTGCATGACCAATCTAGTGGTCTTCTGTGGTGATGTAACTGCATCAGTGGACGAGAGAAGAGTTACTGATGTCATCAGTCTGGACCTCAGTAAGATCTTTGGCACTGTACGCTGTAACATCCTTTTCTCCAAATTGGAAAGGTATGGATTTGATGCATAGACTGTTCTGTGGACAAGGCGATGATTGAGAGACCATACCCAGTGAGGGATGATCAATTGTGCATTGACTTAGTAGGAAAAGGAGAATTTTGTCTGTGTTGCAGACAAGAAAACAGATGTTGTTTCACTTCACTGATGCTTCATTGGCTAATAATGTTGCTATAGGTCTTAAAAAATAACACTCTTGAATTTGTTTTTTAGATTCTTCTTCTCTTGCTGTATAAACACTTGCCTTGCCGTTCCTGATAAAGACTAACTAAGGAGAGGTACAGCACCATTGTGTCTTTCCTTTCCTCAACAAAAAGATATTTTTTTAGGTCTGGATGCTGAAAAAGAAAACCAAAATTTCCCCATAACCCTAGGAAAAGATCTGCAATACTGTTCTTCACGTTTACTATGCAGGAGCAGAAAATGTCCATGGTATTTTCATATTATCCCCACAGTGCGAACTGGATGATCCTGCCCCTTTGCATTTGTACTGTACTTTGAGCTTCAATTTTCAGTTTCAGTTTGTAGCAACTGCAGGTTGCCATTGTGCAGATACTGGTTTCACTTTAAGTGCTTTAGAGACACAATAGCTTACTGCATGTAGAGGTATATTTTATATAATGTGGTTGCAAAATTGTCACTGGAACCAGACAGAGGTGGCTTAAGTCAGCCTGCCCCATTGGGTTCGCCTGATTCTGCCCTACAGCTGTAGTTTACTTTTCCTTTTTGAACAAGATAAAAGCTCAGTGTGCATTGTCTCTGCTTGTAATCCAGAGTTAATTATTTCCATGGAAGAACCCCTCCCATGCTCACAAGAACTGACATAACTCTGGTTTTGACGGTGAAATACAGCCCTGAATTAGTACCATTGCATGTGTCTGACACACAAGACATTTCTTTGTTTGGTAACAGGCTTATGCTTTATATTACACTCAGGTAAGCTGTTACCTGCTGTCTTGAAAGAGAAATGTTATCAAATCTCTTGTAAGATGTCTCTATTCCAGCAGTTATAAAACTGAATTTGAGGGCAAAGTCAAAAGAAGCCAAGCCAACGGAATCCTCCAAAGCAAAGGGTTTCCTTGGGAAGGTAAAATAAATAAATAAATAAGTTAATTAATTAACAAAAAATTAGAATCCTGCAGAAAAAAAAGAAAGTGAATATCTCTCTGCTGGGCTAGTGAGCTGAATCAGCTCATCAAATGCTCCAGCACTTGTCAGAGCTAGCTCAGGAGAGCTGCACAGCCAGAAGCAATTGTACGGGAAAAAAGGGAGATTTTCCTTCAGTGACAACAAATGTGAAGATTAAATCACCACATATTGATGCTTGTAGTCAGAATTCTGGCAATAATACCAATGAGACATTTATTTCTGACCAGTACCAATGCTAGCCATTCTGACCTGTCACTGACTGTGCAAGTGGAAGATTTGTGTGATCATATGGTAAAATGATGTCAGGAAGCAGTCTGCTTGACAATAATACTGGAAGCCAAAGCCCCAGGTGTGGTTGTTATTCACTCAGGTCAGTTCCCCAGTCTGGGAACTAACCATGACCTGAGTGGTAATGAGCCATCCACAATTTTAAAGGAGAGAATACAAAGATTATGTGCGTGGAGGGCTTCACAAAAAGCTGCTGTTAGGCAAAACTGAACTGAAAAAGGATCCACGTGCAACAAAGCTTATCCACTTATTTCAACTGTATCTATCAGATTAAAAAATGATATCTTCTTGTCAACCCTGCTTCACTTTTCTTACTGTATTGTCGCCTCTGCTGTTGCCAGAGATGATAGCACAATATAATAGAAATAATTGTAAAAAAAAAAACATAACATGAGAATGGGATCTGCCTTTTCTTCTGTCTGTTTTGGAAAGATGTAAGAATAAAAGCATTTATGTGGTACTGTTTGGGCTTTGATATTAACTCCTAAGACAGATATTAACTAAGACAGGTATTGCTGTTCTGCAGATGGTTCTCTACAAGAACAATGTCCTAATTGCATGCTGATAAAAAGTGAAGATCTGTACTCAAAGACATATTTTTCAGAGCACTAATTCATACGTGATCATTATCTTACTATAAAAAGTGACCTTCTTTTTTTACTATAATGTACTTGAGCCAGCTTAGCACTATATGCTTTTATGCATGATCAAACTCATCCTGTTTACTTTACAGTGAAACTGCAAAGTCATTCTTCTGGAAATTTTTTGGATGTGGTAGCTAATGGATATCATGCAGTGCACCTTCTTTGTTTTGAGAGTAGACATGTACTAACTGGAAAAACTCAGTTTCCAGCAATTATGGCAATTCGATTTGTGAACAGAGGTCACAGAGCTATGTATCTGAGAGTCATGGAGGGAGAGGACTCATCAGGTCCAAACTTGCAGTGTTTGCAGACTACTGCCATGTCCAATTTGTTGTGCTAGTTATTTAAATTACATACTCCACGTAGCTATCTAAATTACACACACATTGAAGCTAGCTCCATCTTCCATCTTGATGAACAGCACTGTGCCTAGGAGGTCTAAATTCGTGGCTGCGTGTTGGTCAGCTTGCTGAAGCTGAATGTCTGGAGCTGAGGGAAAGGAACTGTTCACCAGAATCACTGCTGAAGCATCTGAAGGATGGCAGTGCAGGATTTTTTTCCTACAGTAGACCACGTGGATGGAAATCATAGTGGAACCTGATGCTGTAAGTCAAATATAAATATCACCTCTCCGTTTGTTTGGCTTTTCTCCACTGTTGGCTTCTTTTTTTCTGCCAAGTTTTTCTGAAATATGATACACAGAATACATAATCTATGTGTGTGTGTGTGCACACGAGCATGTGTGTGTATAAATAAATATCTCATGTTCCTGGGAAATCACATCCTGATTTAAGAGTTGTTGGATTAGCTCTGATGTTTAGGAAGTTAGGAAATGTGGGTAAAAGTTTACCAGGAAAGTATTGCTTTGGTTATTACGATGATTATTAAAATAACACTGCTAATTCTGTGTTGAGTAAAACACCATTAAAATACCCAATTTATATTCCAATTAAGGGAGAATAGCAGGAAATATCACTATAATTAAAAGCAACGTGAAAATCTCATTATCTTCAAAACTACCAGGAACTCAGTAAGTTTTAATGTAAAGAACCCCATGTTTAAAGTCTTCTTGCTTTCAGGTATTTAAATCTTTAGACTATTAGAGCATATCAAAACATCAGGGAGGTGTCAGTTGGGTGATTGGGTCCAGACTAGGTCTGCCACTCCCAGAAGATATAACCGAGTAGGTGAGAGCCCTGAAATGTCTCCCCAGGGCATGGTGAGCAAGCAGTGGAAGATATAATCTGATACTAAGTAGATGATGGCTGGAGAGCCTTCCAGACCTGTGAATCAATGAAAAAAGGTGAAGAAGATCATGAAATTAAAGTGACCTTCTCAGAGTTGCCTTCACTGAAGAGAAATGACATTTTTCAGAACCATCACTTATCATGTATAAACAGCTTTTCTGCCTGAGTGCCAGATGCCTATGAACATGTTAATCTTCAAAGGGTTTTACAAACATGAAATAATTAATTATCTCTGTAGGTAAACAGTATTATTTTCAATCGTTAGAACTGGAAAGGAGAGAAATTAAATTAGAGTGTCCTGCATTGTTATTCTAGATGTCATAATGTGTGGGTCAGGTGTGAAAATGGACAGCCATGAAAAGTAGAGATCCTGACAGCAATATGGCTATGTCATCTTGTGTTGAAATAAAGCAATAATAAACCTCAAAGGAAATCTATGATATTTAGACTCTCCAGTCTGTTTTCAAATCAGTAAACACTTGAAATGCTCACACATTTCACTTTCCCAGTGTTTGCTGCTGTTTAATGTTTTAAGTTTTAGCTGGTGTGATTTCAGGCTGCCGATGCAATGCATAGTCTTACTCCACCTCCTTCTTCTCCCTCCAGGCCAGCAGACGATTCTGTGGCTTTCCAGGAATCAGAGACTGAGAAGCCACAGGTGAACAAGGTGATCAGACAAAAAAAATGAGCACATCTTCCCCAGGAGGAGTATTTTTTTCCATTGTATCTGTTCAATAGACTGAGCTAACCTGTGGCCTAATGGATGGCTGCTGGTTCTGCTGGGAGTCAGGAGCTGGAAGAGAGGAATGGCAGCATCATAGCACTGCAGTCACAGCAGTGCATTTGTTGCAGTTCTCAACTGTACTCCACAGTAGTACTAATTAATTTGTGATCTAACCCACTTCTCCCAGGCTTCTGGCACATTTTCTTATTCTGAGATGTAAGTCAGCAGTTTGCTGAAAGTACTAGTTTGCACCAAGCTCTGTCTACTTCAGACCAAAAAACCATTAATTCAGTGCTGTCTTGAGTTTTAGTTTATGCCCTAATTCTGAAGGGAAAAATTCAGTTGTTCAGTAAGTCAATAAATAAATCCAGTTCTCTATCAAATGTGTTCCTATTTGAGAAAGAATGAAAAACTAAAAGACTTTTGCAATTAAAAGTGCTACACAGACATCTTTTCTACTACTGCTACCTGCATCCTGACTAGCCCTGCCTAGTTTTAAAACAAAGCTCCATAGGGTGAATGCAAACGTAAAAGTGCATGGTGAGACCTCAAAGCCAAACATCAGTTAAACACGGCGTCTACCAAAGAACCATGTGCATATGCCACATATTCGCTATCACTTTTCTACCCTGAGTTTTGAAAACAAATACAGGATATAAATAAATAAATAAATAAATAAATTCTTCCTTCCTTTTTTACTCCTAGCTGCCTTGCACATTCTACAACTGATGCATTTTAAATGTCTCAGCAGCTTGTCAGTTGATAGCACTTCTCCTGAAATGCTGCCAGCCCTAAATGTTCAATTTTTCCATCAAACCTGAAGGGTGACTGGAGAAAAGCTATGTCTTCTCCAAAAGAACTCTTTAATTGCCTTCCTGTTTATCACCGACTTCAGTTTCTAATTGGTTTTCACTCTTTTGACATCAGAGCCATGAAAAAGTGGTCTGTCCCAAACTCCTTCTCTTTCACCTTGTTTTATATATGAAATTATAAAGCTTTTTATCTGAGGCTGTTTCTTGGCTCATTTGAGACACAGATGCAATCAGGCTTCAATCCAAATTGCAGGTTTTGCAAATGCACTTTGGTTGTCTCCCTTTGAAGGAGATAAAGAAGTTTGTTATCAGCTGTGACATTTAGCTTTGCATTGAGGCTATTGTGAAATAGAGGGCATGCAACTGCCGGTATTAACGCACGGGGGAGAGGGATAGGAGGGATGAAGAAGTGGTAACCTGAAGCCAAACAGCTGCAGGCAGAGCAGCAGATGGGCACATACTGGCCAGGTCAAGAGTCACACTGGACATCCAAAGGAGGATCTTGGTCTGGAAGCAGCTGGGTATCCCAAAGAAGTGGGGGAAGCAGGGTAGTTCTAGAGTAAAGCGCAGTGTAGGATTATATGATGCTGGTTTACGTGGCCCTCACTGAGCTCTGTGGCCCAGGGCAACATCTCCAGTCCTACAGTTCTTAATATGAAACATTCCTAGTAATAAGGAGCCTAATTTAAGCTCCTGTTTTGAACTGCCTTTGTAGGAGACTTTTTTTCTCTTGCCACTGTTTCCAACGGTGAGAACCTAAGGAAGGTAACACAGGCCAGTGTGCTTTAAATTACCTATTTTCTGAGTGATGTTAAACTAGGAAAATAACAGCACTGGGCCATTCATTTCTTTCATGAAAAACTCTGATCTTTCTTTAAAGAGATCAAAGGTTCTCTTCAGAGAAAATCTTAACTGTTAGTGTTGGCTTTAATAGAATGAATCAAGTGTCAGAAGCTGCTGTTCGTGTTTTATTCTATAAAGCCACTGAGTTTGCTGTCTTGAGTCTATCCCATCTTTATACATTACACTTTTAGGTGTGAATGTATTTGAGAAACTTGCAGCAAGCCATTCAGTTCACATTTGTTCATCTAAGAAAAGAAAAAAGGAAAAATCCTCATCATTTTCAAATGCAATTTCTAAAATACAGTTAACAAAAGGATTATATCCATGATTCTAAAATAAATTCACACCTACTTTGGGATGCCCTAAACCATGCCAGTTCTCTGAGATTGTGTCACAGATGCCTTCAAAACATCAGTGCAGGAATACATAAGATTTTTGTACATCATCCACATGCTTTGACATCTTCTAAGTGCAAATTTATAAGAATGAGTTGTCTTGTGATGCTTCAAGTTGGAACACCTGCATTGTGCATTGTGGGATAACTAACAGGATGAGGTGTCCTGCTCTGAGTGAAGTTGTCATAAATGCAAAATAGAGTGGAAAAGCACAAAGGGCCTGCTTTTTAAAAATTGTCAGCTCATTGGGAGTGTGGCACACAACACAATAATGATGGACAGGGGGAAATCTCAGGGGCTGCAGACCTGAGCTTCTTTGCAGCTCGTGTCAGATGAGTGACTAGTTAATGCAGGTGGACATTCAAGACATGTTGCAAGAAGATTGGTGAGATATTTCTTCACGTATCTGCATTACAGTAGTTATGTCTTTATCACTGCAAAACAGATGTACTGCCCACACTGAACCAGACCGCTCCATTTTTTGCATTTGCTTGTTTTAGAAACAGAGGCAAAAATTATGTGGGTTTTTTTTTTTCTTTTATAAGTAGTTTTTTCATTAGTTGAAGTCACATGTCACAGCACCATCTGGGCTTTCAGCTACCATCTCCATTTCTTCTTCCTCTTCTGTACAGTACATTTTGCTTTCTGGTTGTTTATATTTTTACTTCTCTCTCTTATTTTTTTTTACTTGCTGTTCTCAGTTTTTCCCTTCTCATTTCCGCTTTGATTCTCCTCTGCTTGTTCCCTCTTGCAAGCAATTTTTACTTTATTGAAAACAATATCAGACCTATTACAGAGCTGCAGGGCTCTGTTGCATTAACCTTAGGATTGCCTTACACCACTTTGGGTAACAAGCTGGGGGCTGGTTCCTCATTATGTTTCTTTGCACTCTCCTACTGCCTCTGGTTATTGTCCTGTCTGCTGCCAAGATAATAAGAGGGGACACAGGACAGAAGGATTGAAGCTGTTTCTTTATTTTGTTTTTGTACAGGACCTACCCCAGCGGGTGTCCTAAAACTCATAGGTATTATTATAACATAAACAATGCATTATTTAAAAAAAGAAAAAAAAAAAGTTTTGAATTTATTGGTTAACTTCATGGTAGACTGCAAATATCAAAGCAGGAAAAAGAGGTTCTGTAATGCTGAAAAAAACCCACATTTTCTAGACCTTTTATCCCTTCAGGCCTAATTATGTTCATAGTGACAGTGCTGCTCTGTTGATCCATAATTAATCATAGAAAAACTTAGGTTGGAAGGGACCACAAGGATAATCAAGTTCCAACCAGCTGCTAGGTCAATTAGAAGAACAAGTTGCCCAGGGCCTAATCCAACCTGGCCTTAAATACCTCCAGGAACAGGGAATCCACAACTTCTCTGGGCAGCCTGTGTGTTCTAGCACACAACCACTTTCTCAGTAAAAAACTTCCAAGTGCCAAGGACAGGGGAATGATCATCTCCCTGCTCTTTCTGGGAAGATTTCTGATACAAGCCAGGATGCCATTGGCCTTCTTGACTACCTGGGCACACTACTGACTCATGTTTAACCAAGCATTGCCCATCATCCCCAAGCCCGTTTCTTCCACACAGTCTTCCTGTCACTGCTCCAGGCCTGTAGCGTTGCCTGGGGTTATTGAGGTCAAAGTACAGGATCCAACTCTTGGTCTTGTTGAACTTCATACCATTGGCCTCAGCCCTGTGATCCAGCCTGTCCAGATCCCTCTGTAGGGCCTTCCTACCCCCAGGCAGATCAATGCTTCCTGCCATCTAGGTGTCATCTGCAAACTTACTGAGGGTGCATTCAGTCTCCTGTCCTGATAATTACTAAGATTCTGAAGAGGACAGGCCCTAGTACTGACCTCTGGGGAACACCACTTATGACCAGATTATAAATTTATTTTCATTTTGTGCCCACCATTTCTCAACACAGCAACTATATGGCAACGGGGATGATGGTTTCTAGATGGGTTTAGAAAAACTGAGTGCCCTCAGATGATGTGCTAGCTACCTGGTAGTCAAATTTAAGACAATGACTAGAAGTTCACAACCAACAGATGCAGTGTAACTCTTCAACTAATGGAAAGCCTGATAGAGTATATTTTAGAATTTTACATTTAAAGCTTTATTTAGGTTTTCCTCACATTTGCCTTTAAGACTGCATTGGTTTGACATCACACATTATAGACTGGATAATTTAAAGAACATTCAATCTCTGCTTACAACTTATGTGCATGCAAAGAAGCACCTGTTTCTTCAAAATACGTTCACTACCTCAGAACACTATTATAAGGATGCATCTGTACTTTTTTCGAGAGAAGTCCTTGCCATTTGTGGGAAACAAGGAGAGTTTATGCCCCTATTCTCCTCCTTCCCTAGATATATAAGACAACAGATAAGTAAGCAGAGGCTTACTCTGCTTTCCACGTCAAAACCATGGCCAGCTGGTCTNCACCATTTCTCAACACAGCAACTATATGGCAACGGGGATGATGGTTTCTAGATGGGTTTAGAAAAACTGAGTGCCCTCAGATGATGTGCTAGCTACCTGGTAGTCAAATTTAAGACAATGACTAGAAGTTCACAACCAACAGATGCAGTGTAACTCTTCAACTAATGGAAAGCCTGATAGAGTATATTTTAGAATTTTACATTTAAAGCTTTATTTAGGTTTTCCTCACATTTGCCTTTAAGACTGCATTGGTTTGACATCACACATTATAGACTGGATAATTTAAAGAACATTCAATCTCTGCTTACAACTTATGTGCATGCAAAGAAGCACCTGTTTCTTCAAAATACGTTCACTACCTCAGAACACTATTATAAGGATGCATCTGTACTTTTTTCGAGAGAAGTCCTTGCCATTTGTGGGAAACAAGGAGAGTTTATGCCCCTATTCTCCTCCTTCCCTAGATATATAAGACAACAGATAAGTAAGCAGAGGCTTACTCTGCTTTCCACGTCAAAACCATGGCCAGCTGGTCTTGTTTGGCCTGGAGAAGAGAAAGCTCTGTGGAAAACTCATTTGCTACCTTGCTACCTTAATGGGAGCTTACAAACATGAGGGGAATCAACTTTTTATACAGGTAAATAGTGATAGGACAAGGGAACAATTTTAGTTTTACATTAGATGTTAGGGAAATTTTTCACTAAGAAGGTGGTGAGGCCCTGGCACAGGGTGCCCAGACAAGCTGTGGATGTCCCATCCATGCAGGTGTTTAAGACTAGGCTGGATGGGGCCCTGGACAACCTGATCTAGTGCCTGATTCAGTGGCTGGCAACCCTGCTCATGGCACTGAGGGATAAGTAAGCAGAGGCTTACTCTGCTTTCCACGTCAAAACCATGGCCAGCTGGTCTTGTTTGGCCTGGAGAAGAGAAAGCTCTGTGGAAAACTCATTTGCTACCTTGCTACCTTAATGGGAGCTTACAAACATGAGGGGAATCAACTTTTTATACAGGTAAATAGTGATAGGACAAGGGAACAATTTTAGTTTTACATTAGATGTTAGGGAAATTTTTCACTAAGAAGGTGGTGAGGCCCTGGCACAGGGTGCCCAGACAAGCTGTGGATGTCCCATCCATGCAGGTGTTTAAGACTAGGCTGGATGGGGCCCTGGACAACCTGATCTAGTGCCTGATTCAGTGGCTGGCAACCCTGCTCATGGCACTGAGGTTGGATCTGGGTGATCTTTGAGGTCTTTTCCAACACAAGGCATTCTATAATTTTATAATTGTTCAGATAGAGAGGGAAGTCTCTGACAACAGGTACACGCAGAAGCTGGAGACAAAGCTTATCTTCCTAAGCAAGAAGACATCAAGCTTTATTGAACAGCACTTGGGGACTTCTCTTTTATCCCTAGCAAATGAAATCCGGAGACTGTAGGATGATTCAGATTGGGAAGGAGTTCAGACATCTCTACTCCAACCTCCTGTCCAAAGCAACATCAGCTATGAATGAGGTCAGGTTGCTCTGAACTTTATGTAGTTGGGTGTTGAAAACATGTAAGGGCTCCCTGTCCCACTCGTGGTGCGGTAAACTTTCCTTATATCTGTTTCTGGTTTAACCTGTCAAATAGGTCAACGCCACACAGCCACAGGAAAAGGCTTTGAGTGCTAGAAGAGGGCAATGAAACCATAAGGTATAGCTGCAAGCAAACACATGGAGCATATAATACTTGCTTCATTTAGAACTGTAGTTACCTCTATATCCATGGTATAGCCACAGGCTGGATGCAAAAACAGACTGAGAGGTCTTGTGAGCTTTAAACTGTCCTGAAGTGGCCTAACGATATGGGAAAGCAATTAGCCCTCCTGCCACTGAGCTCTACAAATTTGTGCATCTTGTGGGCAGGATATCTCAGTCTGATCCTACAAACAGTAGTGAGGACACTACACATCCCTACCTTACCCCTGCCTGTTGGTGCTTTCTGGGCAGTACTGACTCCCGCTCTCAAGGTTCTGCTGAAATACTGTGGATGTCAAGAGAGCAGAAACTTGTATGGTTGGTATGAAGCCTTTCACTTCCTGGTATGTGGTGTCAACCTGGTGGAGTTAGTGTATTTCTGATGCTTTGTTCCATGGGTGGAGGGCGTGTTGCAAGGTCCACGCCCCCATCATTTTCTGTGTGACAGTGAGTGCTGTCAGCTTTGTGTGTTGGAGAAAGGAAAGGTCAAACCTCCATGTGACAAGAAACCCTGTCTGGGAGGTTTGGGCAGAGATTATCAGCATCAACAAAGGGAATGTGAAGCAGTTTTGCAAGCAACACCCAACTCTCCCTCAGCTCTGGAGAATGTTTCTTCTGCGAGGTTTCCCCATGGAGGAAGAAACAAAGTCACAGAATCACAGAATTGCAGGGATTGGAAGGGACCTCAGGAGATCGTCAAGTCCAACATCCCTGCTAAAGCAAGTTCCCCACAATAGGTCACACAGGTAGGCGTCCAGATGGGTCTTGAATATCTCTAGAGAAGGAGACTCCACAACTTCTCTGGGCAGCATGTTCCAGTGTTCCACCACCCTTATTGTAAGGAAGTTTGGCAT
>VXAB01008340.1:51036-92542 GCA_013399175.1 Odontophorus gujanensis | reverse complement strand
CCTCCATGTGACAAGAAACCCTGTCTGGGAGGTTTGGGCAGAGATTATCAGCATCAACAAAGGGAATGTGAAGCAGTTTTGCAAGCAACACCCAACTCTCCCTCAGCTCTGGAGAATGTTTCTTCTGCGAGGTTTCCCCATGGAGGAAGAAACAAAGTCACAGAATCACAGAATTGCAGGGATTGGAAGGGACCTCAGGAGATCGTCAAGTCCAACATCCCTGCTAAAGCAAGTTCCCCACAATAGGTCACACAGGTAGGCGTCCAGATGGGTCTTGAATATCTCTAGAGAAGGAGACTCCACAACTTCTCTGGGCAGCATGTTCCAGTGTTCCACCACCCTTATTGTAAGGAAGTTTGGCATGTTAGTGTAGATCCTCCTACATTCAAGTTGTAGTATGTTACTCCTTGTCCTATCGCTATCCACCACTGAGAAGAATCTGTCCTTTTCCATTTGCCTTCTACCTCCCATTAGATATGTAGGTAATTATAAGTCCCCGCTCTTCTCTCTCCAAAACCTTATCTAGAGTAGAAGTACTCACATACTGCTGTGTACTCCCTTTTACAAAAATTTGTAATGCTGCTGTTCAAAGAGATGTCAAGCAAATGTCAAGTGATAATATCATTTCTTTGCCAACTTTCAGAAGGAGCCAGAAGAGTGTACCCTCTGCTTTCCCATTGTAAAGTACCCATTCATTCATTTCCTTGCTAACCTTCAGTAGGAGCCAGAATTTACTCTCTGCTTTCTCAGTGTGAAGTACCCATTCATTCATTGCTCTTCATGCTTATTTCTTTGTTATTTGTTTCTCTGCCTTCTGAGTTCACAGCCTCTCCCACTTACATCCTGTCCTCTTCTGGGCAATTATCTCCCTGCCCATGGGAGAACTTAGTGAAGATGGAACCCTCTGATTTCTTCTTACCTAGTATGAAAGATTTGTTAATTATTAGCATTAAAAGCTAGAATCCATGAAAAATGGTTACCCCAGCTCCAACCTTCATTTTCATTTGATCTTCCTAATACCAGAGAACAAGTAATTTGTTAACCAGCTGGACATATGTTGCTTAAGCAAGACCCTGTCTAGAAAAACAAAGGACTTCCTAAGAACTAGTTTTGCAATATATTTAATGTGTGTTATTCAGGAAGACAATAAGTTCAGTTTTCGCTTATCTATTTCCCAGCCAATGGCTTTGTTCTGAGTTTTGTTTCCAAGGAAGTATGAAAAAGTAAGCAAGCAGAAGAAAGAGAAGTTTATTGTGAATTAACTCCTTTACTGATTATCTGTAATCTTCCTGGCTATTAGTTTACAGTGGAGATTTCAAGATCGTGGTTGGCTGGCACACCCTGCATGACTTGCTGGTGTACAGTGCTCACTACATTTCTCCATGGGATAGCTAAGAGTCAAGGTCTGTGTTATATATGCAAGGCACCAATTGAGGAAAAACAGGAAATTGCATTCCATTCCATTCCATTCCATTCCATTCCATTCCATTCCATTCCATTCCATTCATTTAGCAGAGTCTGTTGTGATAGGACAAGGGGAAATGGTTAACAAGGGAGATTTAGACTGGTTGTAAGGAATTTTTTTACAACAAGGATGGTGAGGCACTGGAATAGGTTGTCCAGAGAGGTGGTGGATGCCCTGTCTCCGGAGACATTGAAAGTGAGGCTGCACAGGGTACTGAGCAACCTGGTCTATCTGTGGATGCCCCTGTTCATGGCTGGAAGGTTGGAAGGTTGGACTAGATGACCTTCAGAGGTCTCTTCCAACTCAAATGTTTCTATCATTCTATGGTTCTATATATTCAGCACATATGCAATACAGCCTTGCTAGATCATACTTTGCCCATCAGCACAAGCTGAGGCTAGAGGCGCAGGGGTGAGTTACTCAAGGGAAAAAGGTGTACCGTGAGAGTCTGAGAGAGTGGCTGTAGATCTGAGCTCATGAAGGGAAATCATGGTGCTCAGACAATCCAACTGCATGTTAAATGTGCAGCTGATCAGCCTTAAAGCTTCCAGATATGTATGAACCCAGATATATTTCTATGGATTTATGTTTAACTTATCTCTCCTTCTCAAATAAGGAGTGCCTATAAGAGCTGTGTTTTGTCCTGAGGCAGTCAGTAACAATGCTAGGCATTTTTCTCTCCATTAAAAGCTGTTTTCCAATAACAGAAATGTTTAACTAATATTGGATGATACTTGAATCCTGAACTCTTGAGTTTTTAAAATAAATTGCAGATCATGCAGATGTATATGATCTATGAAGGACCCTCCAGCTGAACTATTCCATTTTATTCTAGTCCAGTCTATTTTATTCTATTCTATGAATGGAGAGTTCCCTATGGTTTTTGGTTCTTGAGGTAGTGATGTTCCCCTTTCTGACCTCAGCTGTCACGTTGCTCTCCACTTCACAAGAAAAACCTGGCACATGCAACTGAAACATACTGCAGTGCTAAGTGCTGTTCAAAGGACTCAGGCAAATCAGAGTTCATGGGGTTTAAAACACCATCTTCCTACTGTGGAGAGAGCTGCTGATTAAAGGGACTAAGCAACAATTCATGCCATAACACCCACTCGCTTTGTGTTCTCAGCTTTGCGAAGCAGCTCTCATTACGCAGCAGCTAGGCTGGACAAAGTCTGTAGGTTAACATTAAGTTAATATTTGTGAGGTGTGTGGGTGGAAGCACAGGGGCTTGGAATTGCTTATTAGCATGGAGTAAAAGGTCTCACTAGAAAGGCTCATTCTGAAAGCCTTTTCTTTTTTCTTCTAGAACACAGGAAAAAATACTAATAATTCTGAAGCAAGATTAATCCTGTGAATTTCTGAATTTATTTCATGCATTTTTTGCCAGAAGGGTTTATGCTAAGACTGAATTTTGGCAGGATGTTTGATCAAATAGGAACATAGAGATACGGTACACAAGGAAAAGAATTGTGGCTATTTATAGTAGACCATCTCAACTCTTTCTAGTGGTCCATGAAAGCATGTAAATAACCTCTTCATTGTATTTTTATTTCTTGTTAGTGATTCTCCTTCCTCTGGCATGAAGGTTAACAGTGGTTGTTTGTTTTGGTAGAGTGTTGTGTTATTTTATAAGGAAAATTAGAGAATGCCTTTTGGACAAAAATCTCTTGGTCTTAATGCTCTGAGATTTTACATCTCTCAGACATATGGTCTCCTTTGGGCTGCTCCTGTGTGGAGACAGGAGATGGAATCAATGATTCTAATGGGTTCCTTCCAACTCAGGATATTTTATGATTCTGATTCTATTGCTCAAAAGCAGAGGCAAAAGATGATAAAAGTTTGGGGTACGATGTCCAAGGGATTATCTGTGAAGTTTCCTGTTTCTGTCCTGGTCTTCTTCCTCCATTCCACGCGTGTGGTTGTGCCATGCAGTTAAGTAGTGCCAGGGGAGGTTCAAGTTGGATATCTGGAAAAAAATGATTCTCAGAGAGAGTGGTAATGCTTTGGAACAGCTCCCTAGGGAACCAGCAGAATCACCATCCCTGGAGATTTTCAAGAAAAGCACAGATGTCACTTTGAGTGACATGGTTTTGTGATGGTATTCTGATGGGTAGATGGTTGGGCTAGATGATCTCAGTGGTCTTTCCAACCTTAATAATTCTATGATTCTATGCTGAAAAAGTCTCTGTGCCCTGTATGCTGCTTAATCTTTGTCTTATGGAGCTGGAGGACATCACCAGTTCTGGGTCATGGTGATCTCTGAGATGCTAAAAACATGCGCTAGTTGCTGATCCCACAGTACAGATAGCAAAGGTTACTAGAAGGAAAATGTACACATATTATTTCTGAAGAAGCAAACAAAGAGAGAGTCATTTGGATTTTGGAAAATAAGTTGGAGGCAAAGCCTCAGGGTATTTCTTTCTCCATTGAAGCATTCATGCAATTCTCATTCACAAATGAGAGCCACACAAACCTGGCAGAGAGATGCAAACCTGGCAAAGCACAGCTTCCATGGCAACTTCATATGTTGAGGTTGAGTGCCCCTCTGGTGACACACTGGTAACAGAGTTGTGCAGGTGACAAGGTTCCATGAACACAACATGCATTTTCTGTCAGAGCTGTGGTTTTCCTACAGCAGCACCCACAGCTCATCAGAGGAGTCTGGGTGATCTCTGCATCTCAGTCATGACCTCAAATTGATTATTTCTATGAATTTGCATGTAGCAAAATAAAGGATTTTGCTTGTTTAGAGTCATATCCTTATTCAAACCATAAGAGCTTGCGGAAGGACTGTTTTGTAGTGGAGTCACTTAATTTGGACAAATGGGGAAGGGGTTAGTGGAAGAAAGAAGTATGAGCTGGTGGCTAAGTCACAGATTTCTCATATGACTGCAGACAACTTGCAAATAAACAACCAATTTTGCCATCTGTGGAGCTGGGCAGTACTTAATCAGTTTGATTCATCAGGGGAGCAATGAGAGTACAGATCTAGTGATGGTAGAGAGGTTTATACCTCTATAGAGGTTTAAAGGGTGATCTCAAAAAGTGAAAGAAACAAGGGATTGTGATCTCTTCATGTTATTTGAAAGTCAAAAATTTCTCAAAAAATTAACTTATCCAGAGAATAAACACCCATCTGCAGTCCAGCCCATATATCCCAGAGACAAAACCTAACTAGACTGAGACCCAAGGTGCCAAGCTGCATACAGCCATGGCAACTCCGGTTGTCAGCTCTGTTCAGTACTGTTCTTTAGCTGTTACCTATTTGTTTTTCAATCAACATTCAATAATTTTCTGACTGTTCCAACATAAAAGATAACAAAATCTACTCATGCACCAATGCTTCACGCATATAGACGATCCTAACTGCACATAAAATATTTCTCAGATCCTGATAACAGCCTTCACGGATCCTGATGATCATTGTGGTGTAATAATAGAGACCGGGAAAAAAAAGGGGCAAGGAGCAAGCTTTAAGCAGGAGGTAAAGAGCAGAGGTTGATTAAAGTAGCTTTGCAAAATCAGTGTTTAGTAAAGAGTTGGGAAAAGAGACAGGGTAATTACAACCATAGAGAAAATATAATAAATAGGCTAGTGTTTCTTTTTCAAATAAATTTGCTGGTTTTGTTCAAAAAAGAAAAAAAATGTGACATATGCATCCTAGAAACCCAGCATTTAAGATCAATAGATCTAATTACACTGAATATTACTCCTCAAGTCAAGTGACTTTGAAATGGGAAAAGCAGTTATCTAACCAGCAGCCAGGATTCAGAAGAGATCTCTGAGCTGAGGCATTCAAACCACAGCATAATGCCTTGTGACTTCAGGAGGGTGATTAACTCTTGATTCACTGTTCTGAGAACAGCGGGTGGCAACCACTTCCTCTTGAAGGGTGCTGATATTGCAGAACATTGCCTTCAGGCAAAAAAAATCCCATGTATTTTAGATACTTTCTCAGAGATTTTGTGAATGTTCTGTATTATGTCTTGCATCAGCTCTGCTCAGATACTGATACTTATGAACAGATTTCTTCACCTCGGTACGCAAAACTTGAAATACTGCATGTCCACTGTAGGGAATTTGCTGCCTGCAATTTTGGTAGGGAGGAACCATTAACAAAATGGGGAGATAACTACCTTTCTTTGCCAGTGTGTGCCTAACCGCACATTGAATGCCACACAAATCTTAAAGTCTGTGGGCTTAAATGAGTTACATGGGTTAGTAAAGTATATTCTTACCCTTTGTCAGTGGAGAGGAAACCATCAGACTCAGATCCTAGAGTTTAAAGGTTGTTGACTGTAAAGAAGCCCACAGTTGGCCATGTGCCTAACTTGGGTACATGAATTGAGTACTGCTAAATCAGTTATGAGCTGTTCACTCATTTTCACTCTGGGCATACCTCATAGACCTTCTCTGTAGAGTTCTTTGCTGGAGACAGTCTTTTTTGGTTGGAGTAATCCAGAACAGGTAAGGGGCAGAGAAGCCAGCAGTGGAAAGTGCTTCAGCTTGTTTTGGGGAATTCTGTTTTGTCAGCACAAATATACTCATTAGGTGTTTAAAGACAGGTGGGATGGATGCAGGGTTCACTACCCCAATGCAGTTAGATCCTTTATCTAGGTGTAACATTTGCAAATAGCTCCTTCAAAGCACTATTTCTTCTCATCAGCTCTACAATTGGTGCTAATAAATACAGGATGGTTCCACCCATCAAAGCTATTCCAGTGCTTATTCTAATTGGATTTCAACGAGATTCTTTTCTAACTCCTGAGAATTGTACCAGTTATTCAAGATAATGAAACAAATGCGTGGGAGAAAAGGCTCTTTAACACTGTGTTTCCAGTGTGGGCAATGCAGAGGTGGTACCTTCCATTGTTTTGTCAAACTATGAATAGCACAGGTCACCTATGATGATTTGATTTCATGACTGATTCTATTGGACCAGGCAGCAGAACATGGTGCACAAAGTCATACTTGTGCTGAATCAGCCTGAATGCCTTTGATGGCTTTTATTTTCCCCACTCAAAGACTTCTGCTACAAAATTAACCTATCAAGATGTGATGAAAAAAATATGAATCAATAGAAGAGTTTCCACTCTTTGAAGCCTAAGATTGTGCCAGCCGTCTGATAAAGGGAATCTCATTGCTGTTTTCACATGACCTGCAACCACAGCTCAAGGAAAGGAGGAACAAAGATATGATGCAAAGTGAAAGAACAGCACCCTGAAAGAACGAGACAAATCCTAATCGGTGGTTTTACTGTCAGTTTTTAGGTGATCTTATTGTTCACTCATGTTGCCTTTGTCAGCAGATTCCATCACGTGTTTTTGTCCGTTACTACCAAAAAGGGCAAAGTGCAACGTCTTATCTTATTATGTCAGGCAGATTCATCACTCTGCATTAGACTCTGTCTCATTTCTAAAGATTAACTTATCTTTTACACTTCTGAGGGATCCAATTCTCTCCCTTCTTGTCAACTTTTAAAAACAGTTTTCCCCACTTGGTTCATTTGAGTCTAATGCCTGTAAGCTGGTCATTGTTACTAGACAAACTTCAAGTCTTGCACATTCAGAACCAAAAAACAAAATAAACACAACCCCCCACCAAACATTAAAATGCATCATTCTGAAGTATGCTCCCCAGTTACTTAATTTAAAGGTAAACACCACATTCATTGCTGTGTATAAGCAAGTGCAAAACATATACAAAAAGCTTAGTTGCAAAGTGTATTGGTGTACTGAGGTGTTATTTTCAACACTGCAGGTCCAGGTGATTGAACTGGCATGAAGGAAGTTTGCAGAGCTCTAGCTCACTCTGCCAGAATAGCATCCTATTAATCAGATAGTCTCACCTAGTATTTGCAGCAGTGGATGCCAAGTGAAAACAGAATAGGGTGTGGATGGGGATGGCATCAGCAGAACTTCACCCTGCAGAAGTTGCATCTTTCTGTACATTTTAGAACTGCTTAAAGACCAGATCAAGTAAATGATAGTGAAATGCTAGAGTTTTGCAGCTCTTTTCCTATCTCCCCTTCGAGTCTTACTTGATGTTGCTCCTCATTCCCAGCTGTAAGATAAGGGAATAATCATTAATTAATTATGTTGCTGTGAGGGCTCGAAAATTAATTAATTCACAATTAATACGCTTAGTTCACAAGATCTGTTGTCTGAGGTGTGATTTTTTGGCCCTTTTAACTAGAAACCTTTAGAAGGAACTGAAAAAGAACCAGTAGATGGGCACATAGGCCTAGCATTCATCCACAAATACAAAATAAGAATTTGTCTGTTGTGTTTTGCAAGAGATACAGATTTGCCTTCCAGGTCTAGAGATTTGCGTTAATATACTGTGCTCCAGATATAAATGTTCTTGTTTGCCCAGTTGACCTAACAACGATGTACAGACACTATAGTAAAGGAAAAAAAAACAACACAAAAAAAATAAACAGAAAATATAATCTCTGTCCCCACAACTTAATGTTTCTCAACCCTGAAAGATAAGCAGAGCATGAAAGTTTCTGTTGCAGGTTCTTTTAAACAGACATGAATTGAAACTGTTTTGCTTTCAGTCATATGTTTTGCAGTGTCTCACTTCTATTTTTTCCTCAATTTGCAGTTTGAAGATGTTGATTTATCTGAGAGATCCTGCAGTGCCAAAGAAAGCAGGGTCCTTGGCTAGAAAATGATGACTACATCCTAATAATCTTAAAAATATTAATCGTCTTTCAGGCAGAGTTTGCCAATGCTTTCTAGGGAGACCAACTGACTTGGGAGTTCATTTGGGATCTCTTCCAGGATAGTATGCTAAAAAAGTGAATATTCTGTGACTGTTGGGGTGAGGAAGTTGGTAGGAAGCACTTTCTGGTTCTATGTAATTTTCCTTTCATCTGACCTGTATTTATGAGCTCTTTTTGTCGCTCAGAAGGCCAGTTGAAGAGAGTTTATAATAGCAGTAGACAATAAACAAAATGCTCATGGTTTGAATCCTGATCGGGGAAGGCTGAAAGATAAGAACTCAGTTCTGCAAGAAATTCCGATACTGTGATCATTTTAAAAATTCAGAATGGTTAAAAAGAATTCTATAGTGTTTCAGAATTAATAAAATTTCTGAATTACTGAAATAAACAATATAAATGAGCCACTACCTTGAATGTATTTTATAAGCAGAAAAAAATATTTTTCAGAATACATAAGCCATCAAATTATGTGATCAAAGTTTGAAAACAAAGAAAAAAAGCATAATGAATCACTTCATCCTTTCGTTGCTTGAAAATTTCATCAAGATGAACAATATTGTTTCTACATTTTGATTTCAAATGAAGTACATTTTCGCATGGGAAGTTCTTTTGCAAAAAATCACCCACAAAGACTGTATGGGTAGGACACAGCCACCCTTCTGGGTGGGTTCTCCTTGGTGAACCCTGGTGAAGCCAGGGAGAAAGGCCTGGGCAGCAGAGCGAGTGCTGGAAGAAGAGACAAGTTCAAAACATGATGTAATAATGACAACTTCATGACAATAACGGCAACCAAAATGACCCCTAGGTGTTCTTTTTTGTCTCTGTTTTGTATCATGTGAAGAGAACAGTTAACCATGTGTTTAAATCTGGAAAAATCTATCCTGCTAGTTACTCACCTGCAATATGTCTATAGCAAGAGTTTGTTAAGATACAACCATCCAATACTGCTGAAGTCTTAATCAAGAGGCATTTTCTAAATGTCAAGATAGAGAGTGCAATAAGAGGTTCAGTGGCCAAATTCCTAGAATATGCACTTTCGATCATAGAGAGTAATGAAAAGCGCTCATGTGTAGTTATTTGTCTGACCTTACATATTCCCCAAATATCTCTCTGAAGTCTGTAGTCTCTAGTTACTTTGATTATAACCTGCCTACTTCAAAGGGTCACATTTTTCTTGGGAAAAAGTGAATTCACAAGTTATAAGTTTTTCCTAGAGTAAGATCTGCCATTTTTTTTTCCGTGAATTCAGATCAGATCATTCACAGTCACCTTTTATATTAACTACAAACTCTACATGAAGCATTTTCTATCAAACATGGTTAACATGTTGTTACTTTGACGAATGGATTCATTTCATTGAACTCCTTAAGCTTACAGTTTAATTATTTTATTTAAAACAATAATTAATCAAAAGTTCCTTAGTGTAAGCAGCATGAGTACTCAAATTTTGTACCAAATCACAACTGGAATGCTAAGAATTTGGGGAAGATTTTGGGAGGGTGTTTCAAACCTGAAATAGCAATCAAATCTAGAAGATGAATTATTTAACTTGATGAAGAGAAAATTACTTCTAATTAAGTTTGAACTGATTAATATGATTGATTTGTCCCAAGTACACTTAGAGTTGAATCCTCTGAACCTGAGATCACTTATCTATCTAAATTCCCTTCAGAGCAAACTAGGCAATGCCTCTTAAGTTACTGAAGATAGGTTGGGGAATGCATTAAATCAAGATTTTTCCATGTTTGTTCTTTGCCTATGAAAAATTTACTGGAGTCACCTGTATTTAGCCTACTTAGATGACCTATTTAAATTTTAAGTGAAATGAATATCACCTTTATTATAAGCATTCAGTCTGTACAAGTGAAGTATACATAGACATGCTGTACTCTGAAAGCTAACTCCAGAGTACTTTTTGCTCCACAAAAGTGAATCCTCAAGGGTAACTCTTCATGAGTAAAAATGTCCCTGGCATGGTGTGCAGACTGGGGCTTGGTTGGGTGAACAAACCATAATAAACTGCTGGATATAGCAGCTAATAGAATGAGAAACTGATAAAAGATAGCACCACGAGGGATGGATAGATTTCAAAGAAGTTCAAGGAGGAGTTGTGTGAGCAACAGTCAGATCTAAAAAAAAAATAAAAATAGAAGAGAAAGTAAAGCATCAAGTTGTACTGGGAAAGAACAAGACTGGAGAAACTGGGAGAAAGGAAATAAAAGGAGCTTATGTTTAAACAAGTGGTTGTTCAGATCATTTGTCTGATCAAACACTACTCAATTACCACAGTCTACCTCATTTTATCCTTAAAATCTGTCCCAATTTTCCACACAAGTACACTTTAGTTCTCTGTGTGAGATGTTTACCAACTTCTCCAGATGGTGAATTGGATAAAGGGTCAAGAAAGGTAAGAAATGAGTCTAAAGAAAGAGGAGAGGTGAGATAGGTAATATAGGGACTTATAGGCTGCTGTCAAAAGATAGCATAAAGTCTGTAGGCTAAAAATTGTTTGCTACAGCTTGAGTCTACTAAGAATTCAACTTTTGACTCCTGAAAGCCCAGATGTATTTTCGAGAAAAATCTCTTTTGTCAGGAAGGTCTGCTGTTTCTCATACTTGGGCCAATTCTGATCCAACAAATGGCTTCTGTAAATCATTGGGATTTAAGAGATTGACTGCTGTGCAAAGTTGATGAGCATGGAAGCCAATAAGAACAGGAAGAAAGTGAAGTATTTTATAGAGTGAAAGGATGCTTTATCACAGAAATACAACAGTCTTTCTCAATATGCAGCACTTACTTATAGTTTTCATTCAGAATATTCAATTTAAAATCTGACCTTGAGAGAACTGGAGAAAAGAAGAGAGGAAAACATGAAAGGCTCTATAAGGAGGCAGTGCTTCTCTTCTAAGCCAGTTGTTTTCTGAGACAGGATCTTACCCTTTGCTTTCTTAAAGAAAAAAGCCTACTGCTAAAACAAGTGACATCAATAGGATTATATGTAAACTATTTATTCTCCAAAGGTTTATTTCACTGAATGTCTTAAATATGTCTGTTTCAAAAGTGCAGAAACAATCTATCACAGTATTAGCTGTAAAGACTATCATATACGGAAATGTTTCTGTATATCATCACTTTTTTCCTAACAGGTGATGCCTTGCTGATTTATATTGTAGGGCTTTTAGATTTATTCCAGCATCATCTTCATGGAGGGAGATGGAACAGATTTTCCTCTACTTCTTGCATACAATGAAGTAACATTTTTCAGAGGCTCCCTGTGTCCTTGGGCTTTTTTGGATGAAGAGCAGGACTTGTGGGTTTGTTGTTGTCATGGGAAATTTTCTTCTCACTCCTGAGGAGGTAACTCCCCTTGACTAAACTCTGTATTGACTCTCATTATTGGGTCCTGCTTTTGACGGATAAAACACATTGCACTTTCAGTGCACTGCTTCACTAGTAGTTGCACGCAGGCCAGGTTGCCTTCACTGTCAAATTGGCTTCAGAGACTTGAGATAAAGCCTTGTGAAGATGCTCCTAATACACATCAATGACTACAGCATTGGCCTGGGACACAGGTGTTCAAAATGCTCCAGTGACTTTTACAGACATTTTTGTTGGGGCTTAATGTAATTCAATGTTGAGCAAAACAAACATCAACAGAGATCACTTCCATTCAACTGAATTTATAAAAGCATGATGCTTTCTTATGTGTTAAGTTCTCAGACCATATGATGTTGATATGTTCCAGAGGGAGGAAGAAATACAGGGCAATTTCCTCCTGATTCAGTGCAGACAAATCTTCTAAAATTATTTTCTTCCTAAAAAAGCAACAGATGATGATTCTAACTACAGTCACTGGAAAGGAAAATGCAGAAGTGAAATACAGCACTTCCAGGTCATGCTGGGATGTAAATATCTTGTCAAGAAACTTTGGCCTATGCTTTTTCCAACACAGATATTTCAATTTAAGCACATCTCTGCAAAATGTAGATGATCTGATCCTCAGAGATTACATAGACCTCTCACCAACCTATATGGGAGACCAAACAAACCATTTGTGTTTTAGTGATGAGTTCTAGCATCCTTACTCATTACTGACTTTAGTTTTCACATCTCTGTCTCCTGTTGTATGGTACGACTACTTACTAACTTCAGTTGAATGTGTTGAATACAGTGGATAATTGGAGACTTTGGCGTGACAACATAGATAAAATTAGTGAATTCTGCCTATGGTGTCCAGGGCTGCTAGAATCACTGACACATCAATGATACCCACAAAAATCGCTAAGATAGGATGAAAAATATTTTGACACAACAAATGGGGAGAATGCAATGTGCCAGTAAGATCGGTGTATTAGCTGCTAAGTTAGATACAAAATATTTCATATGTAGGGGTGGCTTTTAGCAAAAGATTTGTCACATTTCTGCTACTTTACAGGGAATTGATAATAGCACTTAATGAGACATGCTAAGTTCACTGCTGTATATGTTACCTTCAGAAACCAGACTCACAATAATCATTTAGCAAATGCATTTATTCACTATCAGTATTTTACAATAACATTTTGATTTCTCAATTAGTGGGATTAAATAGTAGAAGAGACAATATATTTATATTTTCCCTGAGGGCTACTTATCATCCCTTGATGATCATGTTAAACTCCCATTTATTTTTGCAATAGCCTTTTCCTATCCAAGGGTGCAATTTAGCCCAGGGAATTTATCAGCTACAAAATAAACACTAGCTGCACAGAAGAAGCAATAATAACATATTTTAACTCATCCCATAGTAATTATGGTTGATGAGGCTATTTCTAAGTTTGTCAGTAAGGGAAATGTCATTAAAACTGGGAGGCTCCAGATATTTGGAACTACTCTAGTACTCTAGAGTGTACTAGAGTACCTCTAGTGATCCCAAAGATATTTCATCAGGTGGTTCTGAATTCACACTGAACCAAGGACAAAAGGTAGACTGATGTCTTCTTCAGAAGGTTTCTAGGCTGGTCTGCTGGTAGAGAAAAGGCACTTTATTACATTTCTGACTGTATGATGAAAAATTTATTTGATCTCACAGAATTACAAAATTGTAGGGGTTGGAAGGGACCTCTAGAGATCATCTCGTCCAACCCCACTGACAAAGCAGCTCCCTAGACCAAGTTGCACAGGTAGGCATCCAGGTGGGTCTTGAACATCTCTAGAGAAGAAGACTCCACCACCTCTCTGGGCAGCCTGTTCCAGTGCTAACTAATCATCACACGAATTGCACTCTGGACAACCTGTTCCAGCCTGTTCCAGTGGTAATTATTATCACACGAAGAATGTAATATTAAAACAAAGAAGAAGAGCATCCTCATAGTTTCTGCATTTCTAATACAGAAAACAGTGCAACCCCAGTGATACAGGTGAATGTGTATCCATGTGCATATATAGTGATGAACTTGTATGTCATTTGTTTTCGTGTGTTTTGTGTGCTGCTAGTTGTTAATGAGTGAAACTTCTGGACTCAGACCTTTTTTCTTACATTTGTAATCATTTAATAACTTCCTTAAACTCCAACTGCCTGTAGGACCATGGTGCAGTACAGACCAGAGCTGTGAGGTGTCCTGGTCCTCAGCTCAGTACCTTGTATGAGTTCAGACATTGCTGCCTGGTGGGGGCTGTGCTGCGGTTGTGTCCCTGTTCAGGCTGTGATCATCAAGGACAGCAGAGTCAACAGCCACGTCTACTACAACTATCTACTTTCCACCACCACAGACAGCCCCTGACCTGCACGCCTGGGACTTTCCCAGCTCCATGCCCATTCCTTTTTACATGTCCATTGCAATCAACACGGCTTACACCACTTCATGTGGGGCCAGGCCTCAACAAACCAGGCAAAAAGTTTAGGGTACAGGTAGGGGCATCTTAGACAGTGAGAGACTGACTTATTTGTCCTGCAGAGACTTGGAAGTTGTCTTGGGGTAGGAATACAATGTTGGTTTGGTTCCATTTTCATTTTTTATTCAAGACTGGTAACATGGGGAATAATCTCTCCATTCATAACTCTGCTCACCCCTCTGCAGTGCATGGGAACAAAGCAGCAGCAGCAAAACCGCTCCTTGCAAGGATGACTAACTGCTTCAGCAGAAGGGATGTAGCAGCCTGGTGATGCTTCTTTTTTGACAGAGAGGCATCAGACAGCCCCTCTCATCAACAGAGATGCTCTCTGTGCTCGAATCCTTATTTGCATTTTTTACTGCTTATTGCTGCCCATTTTCTAGTGTGTTCACAGTGGTCTTGCTAAACTCAGGGCAATAAGATCACAAGCACTGTCTTCCCTGTGCTACTCACAGTGCAACACAATTGCACTGATTGCAGCATGGAGAATTCAGCTCTGGTAAAGGAATAAGAACCCTCACTGCAGTTAGATAAATTAATCTGCAAGTAAATGTTCTGAAAATACTCTTACTCTGGGGACTGGGAGTGTAATATATTAACACAAAGAGTCTATATGTTCTTGTCGATATAATATTTAATAGTTTATTATTGAGGTGAACTGAAGAAAAGTTTTTAGCAATTTGAATAAATTCATTTAAACGTTACATAAATGCATGAGATAGCATCTAGTTTCTTTATAATAGGTCAGCATTATGGAAAATTTCTCCATTATAAGAATGGTATGTCAGCCCCGGAATATATTATTCTAGAATAGCCAGGACTAGAATATATTAATACATAATGATGAAATAAACTATAATACATAATGTATTTCCATCTAATGCAGGAATCTGTCTTCTATATAAAAAGTAATGAATCATCTTTCCAGTACATCAGACTTTAACTGCCCTACAATAGATACCTCTCAAAAGAGTGTTACATGAATAATAGTATGTACAGTGCACATCTCTTTGTATCAGGAATGATTTCTAATCCTAGCATTGTAATTATAGACATTTAAATAGATTTTTTTTTCCTTTCTTCTTCAGTTTGATTATCTGGAGAGGTCTCCTTCCTCATACTTACTTTTGAGGACATACACTGACTGGGTTCCTCTATATCAGGCTAGAAACATTGATTTTGCATATTTACTAGACATTACATAGACATCCAGTTCTAATTTCCATGGATTCTTGAAAAACAATACCTTAGAAGGTTTACTATCNAAAAAAACCCTTTAAAAGTTTTTTTTTTTTTTTTTTTTTTTTTTTTTTTTTTTTTTTTTTGATGTAAGCCTCAAGGCACTGTTAGAATCATAGCAAATTTATTAAACTTTTGTGTTATCTCACATTCAGATGCTCACTTTCTTGCAGATAACAGAGTGAGAGATACTGTCTCTGTAACTGGTAACCACAGTGGTCTTAAATAGTCTGAACCACTGTGAGGCAGTTATCTCTGAGAGGTGATATTGCTTTGCCATTAATTGCACTAAAGCTTCCACGTAGATTTACATTTCCTATTTCATTATTTACCTTGAAGAATATTGCTGTGAAATTATTATAATCAGCATTTTCCTTTGTAGGAATCTATAATCCTAAATAAAGCCAAGAATTTGAATGCAATAGTGTTTTTCAGCCAGACCCTTTAAAAAAAAAAACAACACTTCTGACCTGAATACTTTTAGCTATCTTCTACAGGAAGTCCATAGGATGAGGGTGTGTCATTACATGCATCCTTAACTTTTTTATTATTTTAAAAATTTTCTTATTTTTACAATTTTAAAAACCGTAAAATACCACAATCTAGTAGAAAGGAATATTCTACCTGTCTTTCTGGATATTCTTAGCTGAATTCAGGTTTCCATACTTTTCCTAAAAATTGTTAATTTTCATTTGTAACTGATCTCATTTGTACATTACTAGGATGAGATAACTGGGCAGATGGCAATATCTTATGGCATGTTCAGGTTCAGGTCCTGACTGAGTTAAAAAAGAGTATTTCTAAAAGGTTAGGTTAAATCCTGTTGGTTTTTGTTTGTTAGTTCCTTTTCTCAAATGAGATTTTTTTTCCTCTCTGATGGAGGTCCTGGTCACTAGTTTGTCAAATAGCCTGATACAAACAGAAGTTGTTGCTGTGCAAAACCCTTAGAGTAGAAAAGGCAAAGTGAAATGATCTCTCCATAATTTGTGAAAAAGAATTCAAATTGGAAAGGAAAAAAGGAAAAAAGAGGAAGGAGAAGGAAAAGGAAGGAAGGACAAGGAAGGAAGAAAGGAACAAATGAATTAATGAACAAATGGAGTAGAATGAGAATGAGAATGAGAATGAGAATGAATGAGAATGAGAATGAGAATGAGAATGAGAATGAGAATGAGAATGAGAATGAGAATGAGAATGAGAAGGGAGGAAGGCAGGAAGGAAGGAAGGAAAGAAGGGAGGGAGGGAAAGAGGGAGGAAGGGAGGGAGGGAGGAACCTTATTTTCTATACTGTTGCACTTTCAGCAAGACAGACCAGTCCCAAGGTTCTTTCTGCACTGTAAAAGAGTGCTGTGTTAAAGAGCAATTCATTCTCAGATAAATAGTGCAGCTATCCATAATATCAACCCACAGAAATGGCTAAAGGCAATTGGTAGACTTGAGAAAGTGTGACCAAGTTAAGGGCATATACAGTATCTGCAGTCTGAAGACAAAAGAAATAAAGGTGAGAAGTAATAAACATTGTTTGGAGTTCCTAGGAGCTGAAATGGAGGGTACAGTCAAGTGCCAAACTTAGCTTCAACTAAGTTCCTTAACTCACTGAACTTTAAGTGTGAATAAAATCTTGGATGAGAGTAGTCAAGTTATGGTGAACAGGACCAGTGTGTTTAATAGAATATGTGCTTCAGAGAGGAAAATTAGAGGTCAAACAAAAATTAAATTTTCACAAACTGTCCCTGAGCTCGCTGAAATTTGCAATTCCTTTAACATGGAGAGAAACTTGAGGGGTGCAAAGAGGTCACATTAATGCACTTCTGAAATTTAGGACTGAGTAGGGCAGTAACGTTGGCCAGATTAGCTATATTGGTTCAAAGATGTTTAACACATAATACGAAGGAAGCCAGTGCTTATCCTCAGTGACAAAAGCTGTTATATATACTCACAAAACAACATAAAACTGACTGTAAAGTTTCTGATGGCAGTGGAATGAGAAGAAAGCGTTGGTTCATCTCTTGAATTAGAAAGCACAGAGACTAGAGGTGTGGTTACCTGTTTCACTCAATGGGCAGTCTATTGCTACCAAGGAGAGTTAGAGATACATTGGGAATGACATCAAATAAACACCAAAAGAGAGCACAACACATGAATTAGCAGCAAATTCAAGCATCAATATAGACTGTGTTGCAGCTAGTATTTCTGTCTGAAGACAGATTTTCAGCTTTCTCTGAGAAACGTAATATAGACTAAGGGACAGAAGAAGATCCAGACTTCAGCAAGATTAACTTGGACGTGAAAGACCAGCAGGCTCTGAATCTTGACAAGTATTTGGAATCATTTGGTATGATATAACTTACATGCTTATAGGGACCCCTAAGAGATTACCAGCAAATCAACCAGTTACGAGAAAAGGTAGATAAACATGAAATTTGAAAAGAGGGATATAGTCTACAACAGAAAATAATCTGGAAGAAATAGAAATTTCATACATGACTGGAAAGTAATCCTCAATTGAAACACCCCCGTAAACATTCCTGTTTACAAAAATCACGTCCGTTTTACAAACACAGTATCATTATTTTGTTTATTTTGTTCAACATATCATACATGCAGTGTTGCGGATGTTGCTTATGTCTATATTTGGCACATAAGCCAAATCCTCTGTAGTTTTTACATTATCCTTCTTTTTTTTTTTTAATTTCCCTTGAAATGAACATTACTTCAAATCTTCATTAGGTTATGATCATAAGTAACTGCTTCAGTGGGCCTCACTGCCTTAATCATATACTCCAGAACTGACACTTGGCAGCTTTCTGTAATGAAGAAATATTGCATTCATCTAATACATGTCCATCATACATCCCTCTTACTTTCATCACTCTGGTAATGAAAACATTTGCTGGCATAATGCACTGGCTTTAGAAATCTTCAGGGAGAAGATCAGAACATCTGATTCATTCTCAGTTCAAGAATCCACAGTAATTGCTTTAGGGTTTATTTAGGCATTGATTCCATGCACAAATGATTACTTGGAACAACATTGCTAGTTTGTGGAATGTGTTTTATCCAAAGTCTCATCCTTTTCCACAGGAGGAAAAGATCTTGGAAGAGTACAGATTAAAACAAGAACACCATCAAATTCTCCAGAATATCTCCCTAGAAGGAAGAGAATTATGCAAGTGGATACAAGTCTGCCTACAGGGGCAACATGAAGACCATTAAACTCCTTAGATCAAATAGAAGTCATGATGAATATTGACTCAGTTTGCACCTGACTTGTTTAATGTTATTTCCTCAACAAGGAAAACTACTTTAGTTTGCCTGTGGCTTCATAGCCACCGTTTGATAATTCAAAGGGAATTGTGAAGAAGAGGACCCGAGGGAGATAGAATTGTTAAGGAGGAAAAGTTGCCCCAAAACAGGGAGTACAGACACATCTTTGCTTTGAGTCTGTGGAATTCCACCAGCATTCAGCCACAAGAAAGGGAAAACCACATTTTTCCAGACATGGTGAAAATGATGCTACTTAAAAAAAAGCTCTCTGCAGTCAAGTCTGAAATAGAGGGTCATGAAGAAGGTCCACCAAAACCAACTCATATAAATGCTGTGTCTACACTTAGTGTCTACACTGTGTTGAGTGAATTAACTGTATGTTATTTTCTTGTGTGTTTGATAAATGCTACAGTCACAGCATCCTCACTCCTACATACACAATGAGGTAAAATTTTCCTTTCTTTCTCAACCAGAGTTTTTTCCAGGATATTATGTTCTCTACACACTAGTGTCTACCTGTGTAATTTGCTGTCAGCTTACATTACTTTTAATTAATGGATAACTCAGAGTTTGGCTGGCTATGCATTTTAAATAGAAAAGAAGAAAGACAAAAGAAACATCATCAAAACTGCCTTTGGTACCAAAGGACCCAAAAGTACTGTTTGGGCTGGACATTTTGGTGGTCATTCTCCTGGTGAATTTGGAAATGGTCTTTTTGTAAAGAAATATAATGTAAGAATAAAGCAATTGGTAAGACAGTCTTGGGAATAAGGTTACTATTACATACCATTGACTTTTTTTTTCTTTTTAAAGGTTCAATAGAATTATCTGGCTTTCATTACTTTACCTTTCATCAGTCAATCTCAAAAAATGGGATTTAATTTCAATACAATCCAAAAATCAGGCATTCTTTGTAATTTAGTTGTCCACATTCCAAATATAGACATTTCCAAAGTATGATCCATCTCCACATTCTGAGACATGTCTGTCTGAGATTAATTTATATGGACATCATAAAGAGGCCAAATCCCAGCCTAAATTATATAACGATGAACAGAGTTGAGATGATTGCTACCTGCAGAATCTAAGTGCCATTATTCCCATTCTGCAAAGAGTACATTGTGGTGTAGAAAACTGAAGTAACTTGTTCAGAATCATCCAGCAACACTGAAGGGTCCACTGAATCATCAGACATAGCCATTTCCTTGGTCAACTCTGAGTTAGCAATTGTATTTATACCACTTGCAGTCACTAGGATCTTGTTTGCTTGTTTTGATTTTGTTTTTTTTCAATTTCCAACTCAATTAAGGGTCATTTAATCCAGATTAAGCCTAATTTTAGCATCTTTAAAGACCCACTCTTACTGTGGACTATGGCAGACTAGGACTGCAAGTGACTTTCCTTCTAGAGGACTAAGACGCAATAAGTTTCCCTTTCAGAATGAGAAAAGGTCTTACTCCCTATTGATAAGAATTTGAGAGAAGTTTTGAATAATTTTACAGTGATGGGGTTCTGATAAACGTGTGAATTGTTTTAACAATATCAATATGGTTTCTTCAAATGTAAGAAAAAGTGATATAGTTTCTAGGAAGTAGAATAATAGAGTGTATATTCAAATAGTCTTGAGTGGTCTTGAAATGTTGGATTCTGTGTAAGGTTGATCAAAACTGTGAAAAAATAGTAAAATAACAGCTTTTAAGCAATGATTATACTCTCATTGATGAGACACAATGTTTATATTCAAGTTGCCCACAGAGGGTGTGTGTCACTGTCCCTGGAGGTATTTCAAGAAACATGGAGATGTGGCACTGAGGGACACAGGTTAGTGGGTATGGTAGGGAGGGTTGATGGTTGGACTAGATGCTTTTAGTAGTCTTTTCCAACCTTAATGATTCTATGTTTCTATGATTCTGAGTCTGTTGTCTTTTGTGTGCATGATGTAACAAATACTTGAGCCATGTTCTTCTTGGAATTGATGTATATGTTGCTTATAAAAACACTTCTAGTTTCTGAGTGTTCTCTAAACGTCTTTCTAATGTTGTGTAGGGCACCTAGATACATGATCAACCCTTATTCAGAAAGAAAGAAAAGGAAAAATTAGGATTTAGAAATTTTCCTAATATTGATATTTTTGTGCAGGAGATTTATCATGTCACTTACTGTTGATTTTGCCATTAGAATGAATTTTATGAAAATAACAATCTATGCAGCTATCAGTTTAGCTGCCCCTGCCAAATCCAGGTACTTTTGCATAACTTTCAACAAATAAAAGTCTCCAAAAATCAATGCTTAGGAAAATCTATCTTCTATAGTGTCAAGCTGGAGTGCTTTCCGAGCTGCTTCTTTTTTGTTACTCCTCTCTGGTTCCCAAGAATCTGTCAGTGGTGTTTCTTGCTATTGATTATGTTTGATTTACGGTCTCAGTGAAATATATTTAACTGAGAACAAGCTCTCCATCTCTCTTTCTTGCATTTAGATCCTCTAACAGTTACATTCCTATTCTCTTAAGACCTATGAATTACTTCTGGAAAGAATTTAATATGCAATGGATGGCTATGGATTTTCAGTTTGTTTCCCAGTTATGTTGTATTTCCTCATTTGCAGGCAAGATATTAAATAAGCGATACCTATCAGACATCTCTCTTCACTAGATCTCCATCACTCTGAATAATATAAATGAATGACTGTTGTGAAAACTGACATACGCTGAAATAAAGAACTCATTTGATCTAATGTATGGTAGAAAAAAAACAACACCAAAACCAAACTTGAACCAGAAATCTGCTACAAATATTTTCCTGTTTAATGGACATATCCAACTCTCAGTATTAGTGTTGTGACATAAGAAAACACTTCGCAGATGGAAGGCATTAATTTCAAAGAAACAGAAAAAAGATTTAAGAATCAAGACTTCAGCATCATTTCCTTTGTTTACTTTTAGTAAAATGAAATTATATACAGCATAAAAATATACAGTAAGTCAGTATTTTATCATAATAGAAACAATGTTTGAACACTAACTGAAACAAATTTCCTTGTGGCAGTACAAACCAAAAAGAATATTCAAAGAAAGAAAATGACTTTAATCGTTAATGGAGTGGCTAAAATCGTTACTCTATTGCTTGATTGGTCGCTTAGTTGCTAACTTAATATAACAGAAAATAGGACAATATTACTTTGCCTGTACCCTTTTTCTCAGTTATGAAATAATGTGATTTTTATGGCAATTTTCTTGTTCCTTGATGTTATATTTGCCACGGCAAAAAGAAAGTGATCTTTCACAGCCTTCAATGTTAGCAATAGCTAGCAATGACAAAATTCAGTAATGTTGGGACCTAAATTTGCAGTGATTAAGCCACTGAATTATTTTGCTACTAAGCACTGGCAAACATTTAGTGATGTAAGATGCTTAGTACCTCTTGTGCACAGAATAACCTGCAGGGGAGATGACGCCAACATAGAACACCATGAATGTAGACTTTCAAATTTGATGAACATCCTTGGCTTGTATGCTTCCAACTGCTTAACTGTAAAATATGCTAGAACTGCAAAAGCCGAAGGGAACATTTGTCTTTTTATACCTTTGAATTTCTGTTTTATTGTAACTGGTAAGAAGGAGTCAATATTGCCTTTGGAGCAAAAGATTCTATTGATGAAATCTCTGTTTGCTTTTGGATGCTATATTACCTTAATGGATTGTAAATGCCTCCATGTGTGCCAGCCATTCTTTGTCACTGTTGGAGTTAATGGAGACAAACTGTTTTTTTATGAAGCATCTGAGTTTGACATTGTTTTTATGCCTATTAGGACATATCTCAATGTCTCAAGTTGCATATCTGTTGCTAGATATTTTATCATTCTTTTCCAGTTATCTACAATACAGAAATTCCTGCTTCAGGTCATGTTTTTGAGACTCATGAGTGCTCCAGAGTGCTCTGTTCACAGTGGCAGCACTTCATGCACATGCTGTGTGTGCTTCTACGTTTATCTCATCTGCAGCTTAAGGTAGTTCTCATGGTGAAAAAGGCATCCTTCAAAGAAGGTCACCATTTGGTCTCCAGCATTTAGAAGCAGAGATGTAAATCAGTATCATGAGTCACAGGATGTTCTCAAAGGCTAACAAAACCAGTGTCATTGTATCTAAAATGGTGAAAACTTAAATGATAGAATGCATAGATGGTTTGATGACGCACAAATTTGGTGGAGTGAAAAACACAGTGCAAGTTTAACAGGTCTCTTTCAATTTCTCTTTTAGTCTTAATAACCTTATTACTGGAGTCCTGGGATTTACTCAGGATCTTTGCCAGAATACAATCCCTTTTTTTTGTTTGTTTGTTTTGTTTTGTTTTGTTTTTTGTTTTTTGTCTTTGAAGGTGAAAGTGATGAGATATAAGCAAAACAGCAGATGGAGGTAGTATGATGTGAGAGAACACATTGTCAGGGATGAAGTTATGAATTTTATTTGTTCCATGGAGAAAAAACAGTGACATGGAGAAATATCCAGCTGAAAAATTTTTGATTGCTCACCTTGTGCAAATTACATGGATGATTGTGTTTAAATCTGAAGATGTAGCAGGTTAGAAGCAGCCTGCTTCTTGACACAGTGTTTGCTGCTGTGATTAGACAAGGAGCTCAGAAGTGGCATTCAAGCATTTAGTTTTGTTAGTGGAGTATGGATCTTCTTCAGATGAATCCATGTGGATGCAGGAGAGGGGAAATTTCTAAACTGCTCACAAATAAAATATAAAAGCTACTGAAACATCAGCATTTGTTGCTGTCAAAGGAAGATAGAGCCCATCTTGTTTAAAAGACATGAGTTCATAAGCTGCAAGTCTCCAGTTCTCAGTACTGCCACCCCTGTGCTGATGCATCTGCCCTGGCCCTAAACCAGGGCAGTTATCAATATTAGATGAGATGAATCAATGAAAAACGTGGCATATATCATATCTAATTCTTTGCAAAGGTCAGAGGTAGATCTTGTGGCACCTCTGCCAGACTGTTATTCATCCTCAGGCTGAGTGGTTTAAAGTTTTCTCAAATATAGCAACACCTTAATGGCACCAGCAGAGTGGAACCTTAGTGCTGAATGCAGCCCTGCTTTGTGACATTGAACACATCACTTCCCTGGTGTGAGCTTTCTGTTCCTCCTCCTGATTTTTCTGTTTAGGTTTTATAGTCCTTAAGACTAAGTTGGCTTTAAAAAAAAGATTGAAACTCAATCTGTCTTTCACTAGCATTGTTAGCAAAATGGAGCTTGCTTCCTCCTCCATTACCCAGCTGGTGCAAATCAATAGCATTCTGGTGCATTCAGTGGGACTTTATGGCAGTTACTCTAGTAACAGACTCACTCTAGTTCCTCCTGTAACTGTCATGAGTTAAAACAAAGAATGTCGATGAAACGGTGCTGTACTCTGTATTTCTCCATTGGAGAAGATCTCCTTCTCAGCATCATCACTTCTCAGCAGGTCTTATTTTTTATTTATTTTTTGATTTATTTTTTCCCTCCCAATTTTTATTCCCACTCTGTTGCACTGAACCAGACAGAGAACAGTGTAATCTTTTGTTACTCTGGCCTTATTGCAGTTATCCCCTGTGAACAAAGGTGTAAGTTAATAAGGTTCCTATGGCACTTGCTACTCGATAACTGCTGAGGCTTAAGTAACAGTTTTAGACAAGAAGAAAAGAAAAGGCTCCCTGAAAGCTAAATAGCTCCATGTGGTTCACCACCCACCCACTCTGCTAAAATGTGGTCCATTAACTCAGTATGGCTGATGTAATTTGAAAAAGGGCACTAGTTCATAAAGTAGTCTGCATCTGCCAACAGTAACTTCACAGATGCTGGGGAAAAAAGAAATAAAGACTTCTAATTCACTCTGAAAACCATCTGATACTTTGCTGTGGCTTTGAGGAGCAGATGTCTTCTGAGGTGTATAATTTTGAGTATGATACAAATAAAGGCCAATGTGCAATGTTTGTAAAAGTTTGTTTTCTTCTCTTTGGCTTTGTGGACCATTATGTGAGGCACAATGAGAGGAATGAATGAGTAAAGTTATTGTTAAACAGTACCTTTGGCAGGATGAAACTATCCATATATATGTTCTAATTAAGACAATTGTATTTGCTCAGTTGTGAAATGTTCATAGCAATTTTTCCAGTACATCTGCAAAATTATCAAGCCCAAGTGTATTTTTTCCTTACCAAACTCTAAAATTTCCTAAACTCTAAAAGTTCTATGAAAAGATTCATAGAATCAATGAATCATAAAATCATTGTTTGAAAAAGACCACTAAGATCATATAGTCCAACCCCAAACCATTCCCACTAATCCATGTCCCTTAGTGCCACATGTACACGGTTCTTGAATACCTTCAGGGATGGTGACTCCACCACTGCCCTGGGCAGCCTGTCAATCCCTCACCATTCTTTCTGAGAAGTCTTCCTCCATACTCAACCTGAACCTCCCTTGGTACAACATGAGGCCATTAACTCTTGTCCTCTCTCTGTTATCTCGGAGAAGACATCAACACCTACCTCACTACAACCTAATTCAGGAAGTGAGAAATCCCCCTTGATCTACCTTTTCTCCAGGATAAATGGTAAGAACTAACAGATGTTGCTGGGAAGGGATGGGGAACAGGAGATGCAAGCAGGAAATAGAAGCTGCTAATCACAAGTCGGCCCTCTTTGAAGGATGACAGCTGTCCTCATTTGCCAGGTTTACCCAGCTCCAGAAATGTACACCGGTTAAAAACAGACGGACATTCACTGATAACGTTCATCTGGCTCAAAGCAATCAAGGGGAGCCAAAATATTATTGATTTAGTTAGGTGAGTGGAGATAAGGATGTGGCAAAGGATTTGGGAAGAATACATTCAATTATTTGTTCCATGTAGATTTGGGAGGATTTGGGAGGAATCATGGCTGTAGTAGCTCATTAGAGGTTTGATTCAAAGACAGAGAGGAGTAGCTGAAACTGATGATAAGCTGAACCAGTAATAAGGCATAAGAAGGATTTGAGCAGGTTGAATTGAAGAACATCGCCTCAAAATATCCTGATATTTGCAGCTTTCTCTGCTCCATAAGATGTCATGGGTTTTATTTCATTTTTCTGTCTCTTGGTTTATAGCTTTTCATTTTCTTCATCCTTATGAAGCAAGTTCAAGGAAGGAATAATAGGATTATCTCTGATGTGACAAGGTGGTAAAATCCACAGAGCTGACAGCCAGCACCATTCTCACTCCTCCAAAGGGATTTCTGACATTGAAAAGTAGGATTGTTCTAGATGGAAGAAAAACAGTGCTTAAATAACCCTATTTGTAAATAAAACCCTCAGGAAGAGCTTTGTGAAGATATTTTTCCTTGCGTGTCTTTTTGTAAATGCTTTAAGCTGGTGGCAGTTGAGATGGAAAGAGTAGAAATGGTAAAACTAAGGTTCAAGCTGCATCATTTATTGCACCAGAGCAGAATATCTACCTGCAGAACATAGGCTGAATGAAGCTATGCTGAACAGTAGGATGGATTAGAGGGTTTTGACCTTTTAAGCTGACCATTAAAGCCTTTCTGTAACAGAACCAAGGTTGGTCTTCTTACAAGTCGTAGAGATAATTTGCTAAATCTTACTGGGTACAAAGTGGTTCACAGGGTGCCTTCAGGGCCAGCCTTAAATTATCCACCATGGACTGACCTCAAGTTTTACTATGCTGCATAAAAGTCTATCACTGCCTTGTCTTCAAGTGGGATTTGCAATGCTAACTCTATCAGTGCAAAAAGAAATGTGTTAACATTTTAAAAGGAAAAACACAGCTAATTTAACAAGGAAAGGAGAATTTACTTGCATTTTCACTAGACCACCTATTGATTAATTTTACAATGGACCAAAATTTTCTTATTTTGACCAGATTAATTAGTTTGGAGGCTGTTTCCTTTTCATCCTCTTATTTTTTCACTTTCAGTAAAACTGATCTTTTTGTTTGTTTGTTTGGTTGGTTGGTTGGTTAAGGAATACTAGAAAGAAAGAGTTGTTTTGTTTTGCTTTGAATTTGTCAAATACTGCTTGGCTTATTGAGTTACTGTAGGTTGAGTGATAGATAACTCAATGTGTGTGCTTGAAACTTGTGACAAAAGTGAAGCAAGAATTCCATAGCTCAAAGTTCAGTGAAGAATATTTAAAAGAATACGTTTTACCATGCTGTTGCCTTACTCATCAAGATGATAGAACCATGGAATCACAGAATGATTTGAGTAGGAAGGGCCCCATAAAGGCCATCTAGCCCAACTCCCTTGCAGTGAGCAGAGACACCTACAGCTAGATCGGGGTAATCAGAGTCCAGCCTGACCTTGAGTGTCTCCAGGGATAAGGCATCCATCATCTCTCTGGGCAACCTGTTCCAGTCCCTCACTATCCTTATTCTAAAAACTTTTCTCCTTATATCCAATCTAAATCTCCCCTCTTTTAGTTTGTAACCATTTCCCCATGTATGAATTCAGGTGACCATTACCAACAGACTCACAGTAATTCCATGTATGAAGGCCAATAAACAGCAAATCTCTCAGACAAATAAAGTAAACCTCATTATCTTCTCTATCTTCATAATTGAGATAGATATCGTTAGTATCACAAAATACTAAACCAATTTTAAAATAATTATTTACTTTTTCCTTTTGTAACTCTGCAGCATTTGGTCATAAGGGATCATCTTTTTCTGTTGCTCTACTTCTCATGCAAAGATATTTATTATGAAAAATCATTCAGCTACAGCACGGATGCAATTAGTCACAGAAAATGCCAAACTCAATTATTAAAGCTGGTATCACCGTGGTTTTGAGTATCAGAAAACCTCTCATTGTCAGTTGAGTCTAAACTGATGAATAACAAACATAAATGTTCAAAAAATTAAACTATTTCATATGAACCAAAATGACATCCCACCTATTCTGTGACTTTTGTTTTGAAGTGTGGGTGGAGGAAAAAAATATTCTTATTTCCCTGTGCAGGAAACATGCTTCACCTGCCAGGCACTGTGCAATGTGAGATGACATGCTGCAGAAATGCAATGTCAGAGGCACTCATCTGCTCTAGAAGGAAGCTGTACCGAGAAACAGAAAAACAAAAGTGATGAGAAATTAGAATATTTTTAATGCTGTCATTTCTACTGTGTGCAGAAGAGGTATGTTTACAAAACAGGAAGTGTTGTGGGAAAGAGTAGTTCTTGTTACTTGCTGACAGCTGCATAAGATCACCACCTTGACCAGTCATGTACCAAATTGCCTATTGTAAAACGGTGCAAAATATTCATAAAATGCATGTCTGTCATCGGGTATCAGGAGTTAATGATGGGTGTTTAACCTGAAAAATGCTCTTTTCACAGCCTGATATCTTCCTTTTAACAATTTTCATCACTGTGGAGAATGAGATCTAATTCCATTATTGAACTAATCACTGCATTAGGTCTGAATACTGGTTTCTGAGCTTTTCCCTGTAGGACAAAAGTGGAGTTGATATTTGCAGTATACTGAATTCAGAAGGATTTTAACCACAGAGCAGTCATTCTTTTCAGTTTTGATCTACCCTGATTTTTTTTAATGTTTCAAGTGTAGGGTAGTAAAGTCCTAAAACAAAACACATCTTTATACCTAGTCTGTAGTAGTAAACCTAAGATGTCTGTGAATATTTTCTACCACTACCACTGAATGGCATGATATAACCCTTGACCAACCCAGTGAGTTTATTTTCCCTGGAAACTGAGTTTCTACAAAAGGTATTTCGTACAGATTAAACTAGAGTATTATCAGGTGGAAATCCAAATCTAGTATTGTGTTGGTTTTACAAAAGTAGGAACTCTTACTGACTCTTCACAGCCCTTTGAAAAACTTATCTACCCATTTATAGTCAAGAAATATTGCATTTTCTACATATTTTCTATATGTATTATCACATCTTCATAGGTAAACTTGCTGAAAGTATATTCAGAAGAAGACATTGCTAGCAAAAATTATTCACAATGAGTGTAAATCTGAACAGTATTGCATTTACTTCAGTCTCTGTGCAGAGGAAGGAAAGAACTGTATTTCTGTGTGCAGGCAGACTCTTGGAAAATATCTGCTTTGAACTCTTACCAGAAATACTGCCCCTGTTAATGCCTCCATGGGCTATTACCAGCTCTAACACAAATGGTGCTGACAATAAATTTTGGACTTACTTGCAGAGTAAGTAACTCTATGGCTGAATTCTCACTGGTTTAATTAGTACTGGGATTTGTTTTTCTGGATTTCATTTAAGGAAAAATAACCCGTACTGGCAGTATTAGTGGAAAATTTCCAAGGATCAATTGAAAATAAAAAGTAAAAAGTAGTAGAAGATTTTTGGTGGAATTCTTATAATCTTATCTAAAAAAAAAATATATATATATATATAAAACTATTTATGAGTAAAATTCAACAGCAAGAAATATTCAAAAAATGAATGTTGACAACGATAGTGGCTGAAAAAAACAAATAAGAATTAACAAAAGTTGTACATAATTCTCTGACAAACTTCTTCCATGGAAATTTTTTATAAAATATATATATACAGCAAATACTGTATCACCTCAGTCTCTGATCTACACGTATGCCTAATTCATTCTGAAATTATTCAGAATTGATATTGCTGTAATGTGATTCTCTTTTTTTCCCTTATTTGGTAAAACACGTGGTGTTTTGCTTCTTTCAGTTGGCTGCATGTTCCCTCCCACCCTGTGTTGAGTCATCGCTTATATCTTCCAATCTATTTTGAAAACAACTGCTATTAATGCAGTATCAGATGATTGAGCATCTTCTGCTCTGTTATCATATTGTGAGTTTGCTGTCTTCTTGAGTTAGTGAAGGGATAATGAAAGAATTAGAAAGTCGCCATTCCATGGGCAGTCATCAGCAAATAACTGAGGAATAATAGAGCAGAAGATAAGTCCTATCCTTTCATGTAATCCATCACAGTGGAATTGGCCTTTTCTATCCAGTGCTACATATTTTCTTTCCATTCCATCAGCTTTCAGCTTGCTCTAATAAAGCTACAGGCAAATGAAGTTTTGCTGCATGGCACAAGAGATGCACACCTTTTTACACTGAATGCAGGGTGTACTTGCCAGATGAACTACTCTATTTCTGTAGGTATTTACTGCAGATGGAATTTCTCTATAGCTTTGATCAGACGTGAATTTTCATCTACAATTTCAGTTTTTTAATTCTCTGGAAACACATGCCTCTTGTTAAAACTGAACTGTCACTGTGCTTTCCCCTAATCTCAACAGATTCAACTTGCTGTTGGAACAGCAGTGCAACCAACAAACCTGGTATTTTGTAATCAAACAAACAAATAATAAGTCACAGTTCCAAGCCTCACAGGGCCATTTGGAAGACAACTGGGAAAAACTGTAAATGGTACAACCCAAGGCACTCTAATATTTTCTTTTAAGATGAAGCATGGTGGAGACTTCTGTTCAACTGAGTGTTTTCTAACATTTGGTATTCACACATGGGCAAAGCTTGCCAGTCTGATCTTCCTAAAGAATATGGCAAGTGTTTGTGTTTTCAGTCTTGCAGCACTAAATGCCAGACATACCTATGGCGATTACTTAACTATCCAGAATCTTTTTGATCAGGCAACAGGAAAAAAGAGACTCAAAAGAGAAAATGTAGCAAGGTAATGTGGGAGGAAATACTGACATCTTGCCACTTTAGGGCTCTTGGCAGGATTTCAGAATGACACTGACATGGAAATCTGAGTAACCTTGTATAGGGTCATTATAGGATTTCTCTCTTGTTCTTTAATGTTCTCCCACTCACAATGGGCTTCATGTCAGTGTGGTATTTAGCACTTTGGTCTACCTTTGACTGTAGTATATATAACACCCCAGATATATTTCTTGCCAACTACTCAAGGACTCCTTACCAAACAAACACAACTCTGAAGTCTCACTCCTTTTGGATACACACAAAAGTACACCTAACTACATGAGGGCTGCTGGGAAGTTACATTCTGTTGACCCATGACATCTGAGTAAGATGTTGGTGGTATGGTAGTAGAGGTTGAAACTTTCTGCCAATATTCTGTTACAGATCTGTTGTAGTTTCTATTCAAATAAATAGGAGACATTACTCTCAGAGTGACCAATGTGTAACTCATTTGATTAAGCCCAGGCAACACTTGTCATAGGAGATTTCAGTTTCCCAGTCTTTGGGAAATTGTTAAATATGGTAAGTTATGGGAAGGGAAGTTTCCAGTGTTCTGTTGCAAAACTGAACAATCATTTTGGCTGCTTTGTATTTACCAAAAAATTGAATAGTTGGTAAGACATGGCTTACAAACAAACAAAAGCAGATGATGGTTTAAAACAAACAAACAAACAAAAAAGTGAATACACCACAGGCTTCTTCATAGATGTAAAAATGATCTAAATTCTTTTTCTATAATGAACGTGTTACACACTCCAGTGTGGTCTTAAACTCTTACTATAGGAAAACAAGTTACTAAACAGCCCTGAACAGACACAAAGATAGATTGCAGTTGTTAAAATTCCAACCTGGTTCCCTAGGTTCATTCTTTGCTGTGAGTAGAAGGAGGATGGGAAAAGAGTTACTATGCTAATTAATATATTCATTCAGCTTAGATGGGGCTAGGGGAGCCGTGAAGTTACTGATCTGCTCTTGTCATATTCTGCTTCTCTTAGCGATACTTTCTGCTTATTGTTGCTTAGATCTACCTGAAATAGGGTGCATATAAACAGGAGGGGAGTTTTAGAAAACATTGAAAATTGTGATAATTTCATGTAGGAACATAACAACACTAGCTTTTGGTATAAGATGGTATTTATGGACTAAATATGAAAGATCATAATCCAGACAACAAAATTAGACTTAAAACTTTTCAAGAAGGTGGGTGTTTGTTTTCCCAACCACAAATTGCTCTGGTATTTTTGAAGACATAAGTTGGGATCTTCATAAAGACACAGAATGGTTTGGGTTTAAGGGATTTTAAAGCCCACCCACTTCCAGCCCCCTGCCATGGGCTGGTTGCCCTCCACCAGCTCAGGCTGCCCAGAGCCCATCCAACCTGGCCTTGAGCACCTCCAGGGATGGGGCAGCACAGGTCCCTGGGTAGCCTGTGCCAGGGCCTTACCACCCTACACAATTCTTATCCCTCTCTCATTATGTAAATGTCAATTTGTGATTAAACTTGGGATGAAATTGTTCAGCTTATTAGTTTCTGAAGGTCATCAGGTAGAGGTAATAGAAACACGTAAGAAATAGAGCTGAGAGAAAGTGGTGGAGAGTCATAGAATTTTTTTACCAAGCAAAAAGAATTTGATTCTGTGTTCCAGAAAATGTTAAAAAAATAAAAAAAGAAACGAGTTCTTCAATGTCATATTTCACTGAGGCAAACAAGTGTATGTTGTTTTCAAAATCCTTGTCTCCAAAGTGCAATATAGTAGTTCTGTTTCTTTTGCTGAAACATTATTCACCTAAAGGAGTGTGTTTCACTGCAATGAGAATATTTTGGGATTTGAACTTTATGTGGTTCAAGGAAGCAGAGTGAATTCATATTGTTTTTAGCTGCAGATGGATACTTCCAATTTACTTTCCGTTGTACCACAACCTCACTGGGCAACCTGTTCCAGTGTCTCACCACCCTCACAGTAAAGAATTTCTTCCTCACATCTAGTCTAATTCTACCCTCTTCCAGTTTAAATGCATTTCCTCTCATCCTGATGCTACGTATCCTTACAAAAAGTCCCTCCCTGACATTCCTGTAGGTCCCCTCCAGGAACTGGAAGGCTGCTGGAAGGTCTCCCCAGAGCCATCTCTTCTCCAGGCTGAAATGTCCCAGCTCTCTTTGCCTGTCCTCCCAGGGGAGGTGCTTCAGCCCTCTGATCATCTTCCTTGCCCTCTTCTGGACCTGCTCCAACAACTCCACTTCCTTCTTGTGTTGGGAGCCCCAGAACTGGGCGCAGTACTCCAGGTGAGGTCTCACAAGAGCAGAGTAGAGGGGCAGAATCACCTCCATCAACCTGCTGCTGGTCACACATCTCTTGGTTCAACCCAGGACAGTTGACCTTCTGGGCTGCAAATGGATTCCTGGCTCATGTTGAATCTTTCATCAATCAACACCCCCAAATCCTTCTCTTTGGGGCTGCTCTCAAGCCATTCTTCACCCAGTCTGTATCTGTGCTTGGGATTACTTGGGATCATGAATTTCTTTTTCTTCTACAGAAAATAAAAGCACTCAGGAATGTATGTATTTAGGAAAAAAAAAATAAAAAATAAATAAGTATGATGGCCTTTTATCTGAGGGCTGCAGATAACATTCTGCTGCTTTACTGTATATAGTGAAATTATTCCTGATTCATGATAATCAAAGTAAGAGCTGATTGTGGAAAGGGATGGAGATGATTTCTGATAAGAAATGGTTTTGTCTGTCTGTCTGTCTGTTTGTTTTTCCTTTAGAAGAGAAAGCCAAACAAAATCCACTCTGGAACCAGAAGGCAGATGGACTTGAGCTAAGTCATTGATTTCCAGTGGCAACATCAGAGTACTAGAAATCAAACTATTAAAGGAAATTGAAAATTTCTCTGGTGTTCTGTTTGTGATTAAGGATGTGACCCTGAAACTGTAGAAGTAACGTGATTTCTGATAACAACCGAAAAAAATGTGTTTGAGGTAGGAATTCTTGACAGAACAACTTTTTGTGTGTGTTATTCTAAAGTATTTTACTATTTTCTCCTGACCTGAAAATCCATGTATACCTCATCAATGAGACTGCACTTCTTTTGAAAGAGAAAAGATCCAATTATGCTGGAATATTACGTAACTGTTATTTGTGGATCCAAAGCTAATCCTTTAAATCTACAGAGAAACATTATTATTTAAGAGTTTGTGTTTAGTCACACCTGTTTTGCAGAAGAAATGCATTGAAAACAGAGCTTGAAGCATTTTGGAGGAAAAAAAAATCAAGAATGATGTCATATCACAGGATTTTTTTAATACTGTTCAAAAAGTACCTGACTCTACATATAAACACCAACTATAACATGATGTAGACAATTGAGAAACAAGCAAATGTATTTTTCAGTGCTAAAATAAATTACATTTGTACAGGTAGAAAGCAAAACCAATGCTGATAAAAATGTTATATTTTATGAAAAATCATTTTCAGTTCACATCAAAATAATAACTTTACATTCTCTATTTTTTAATAGTATAAGCAGCAACAACAGAAAAAATAACAAACGCTCACAGAATGTTTGAAACCAGTTGTTCATAAGTTATTAGCAAATTAAAAAATAATAATAATTACAAGCACTTGTAGCCCACACAAATCTTTTAGAATTGGCACCATCTCTCTAAAACATCTATATTCTATATAGATTTCTAATTACAAATACCACCAGCAGCTGCCATATAATCCTATTAGTACATGTAATATACATAGTATATTTGTTCCCATTTGGCAGATCAGAGTGACTTAATGATTATTGTTTGTACTGTTGTTACTGAGATAAAACAAAACCAACCATACACAACAATTCATCACCTCAGTGAATATTTTACTTACCTTTATGCTTCACCAGGCTGTATCTTTTTTTTTCTGTTCACAGTATAAATTTATAAGTGGCAATTACAGAGATTTGAACAGAAGTTATGATAATAAACTGTAGCAAAAAATGTGAATTAAGATAATTCAGCCGAAGTATTTAATACTTGTACACTGAAATGAGTGATTTTCTGGATCATGGAGAGTATTGACCTAGTTGATTAGATTCGTGAAACCACTGGAAAACTGTGATCTGTTTCTTAATTTTGGGCATATTATATCACATCCCTTAACAGATTTAGTCAAAGAGAAGATTTCCCTCTGAGTTACCTGCTACAGTAGTAATGATAAAGAGGAACAGTGGGAAGGTACTATTCACCAAGCCTAGCAAGCTGCTTCAGGAATGAGCCTAACAAAATACATCCACTGCTTGAGTCAAAAGGAAATGGGAAGAAAAATCTGTCTTTATCATTCTATGCTGAAGCAAATAGCAAAGATCTAGACTTGGTTGGCCACTGTCAAGCTTAGATTTTCGGGTATAAATCTGGATTCACCTCAACAGGTTGGCAAGTGCCAACAAATGACTTCTGCACTTAAAGTTTTACAGTATAATACCTGATTTTTTTTGTACAGTATCTGGCACTGGTGTGGAGGCCAGAACCCTTTGTTAAAGTCTAAGCTTACTGTGAAGTTAAGAAGAGCTTGGTGCTCAGGAAAGCAATGCAGCAAGGAAATGGATGTCTGAATTTGTATATTCAAGGCGCTAGGGAAATGCACTTTACAGAAAATACCCATTTCTGCAGATGGGTATAGTTTTTGTTTCAGAGGTTGGTTGCCCTTGTAAAAGGTGGCTGGAGGAAAACCAAACAAGTCCCTTTTTTTTAAATGCAGTCTCAGAGAAGAAGCAGAAACACCAGGTTTAATTCCTTCACTTGTTGAGGAAGAAATGAGAATCTCCCTTTGCATGGAGGAGCTCAGAACTTCAGGTGGAAGACAAGATGGTTGCGGACACAGAGGTAAAGAAGGGCATATCCTCCCCTCCTATCACTAAAGCACTTTCCAGTGAAGTATTTAAGGATTTTTTGAGCCAATGTATAGCTCAGAAGAAATGTTGGCTTCATTTCTTTGTAGTTGAAATATTCGCCTGATCCCTGCTTGCAGGATATTGAAAGTATTTAATTTTAAATGGTCATATTGGCTATACCAAATATCCTTTAAGGGTGCAGAGTAAACCTTCCTTTTCTACTCTGGGACTCCTGAATGTGCTTCTCTAACCTGAAGTTACCTTAGTGAGATGAACTGAAAGTGCCCCAGTACACAGTAATTAGAGCACTCTCCTGACAGGAGGGAGACTTGAATCCTACCTGACAATGGCAGGGTCTAAAGTTTGGTCTCTCAGCTACTGACCAAGTGCTCTAACCTCAAGGCTTATAAAGACAGCAGCATAACAGCACTGACAGCCTCAAAACAAAGGATGATTTCTTATCTACAGGGAGTGTGATCCTCTTAACATATCTGTTATAGCTGTAAATTTTGTATACTTACTTATGGCATATACAGGGATTCAAACTTAGAAACCACTGTTTTCTGGATTTCCAATTGAGTTATATGCTAAGATATTTTGATATGGCAAGACGAGGGCAGCTCTGATCATCTGCAGAGACACACAGTGCTGGTTGCCTGAGTGAAATGAGCTTTGAATGGAGGTGTTAAATTCTGTTGAAATCCTAACTGTCATGGTTTTATGATTTTTTGGTACTGGTATTCCACATCATAACATCATGTAGTGCATTTAGAGTTAAAGAGCTAATACTCCAGCTGCATGCTGGATATTCTTGTCCGGGAATTGATGGATCCAACGATTGATGGATCCTCGAGTGTTGACCAACCAGGTGGCTTCTGCCAAATGCTTCTCCCAGTGCTTAAATATTCTGCCACCCATTGCTTTCAACATGATTTTTAATAACCCATTGTACCTTTCAATTTTACCAGAAGCTGGTGCGTGATAGTGGATATGATAAATCTACTCAATGCCATGATCTTTGGCCCAAGTATTTACAAGAGAATTTTTGAAATGAGTCCCATTATCTGACTCAATTCTTTCTGGAGTGCCATGTCGCCTTCGGTTTATCGGACACTCTCTCTTGCTTATTTTATTTGATCTATTAGCTTTAATTCCAATTATATTGTATTATATTGTGTTATTTTCCTTTCTGATATCTATTTAGTAAATTAGCTTTCCTCCTCAGATCGTTGCCGCTGTTTTGTTTCTAGGCCCATCTCCCTTTTCCCTTTTCCCTTTCCCCCTTCCCCTTTCCTGGGGCGTGGGTCTGTGGGTCCCCTGCTCCAATTGTCACAGAACCAGGCCGAACCTGCCCATAAACTACTGACACTAACTTTAGACATGAAATTCCTGTTCTGGGCCAGCTCTGACTTTGAACCCAACATTTTCGGCATACTGTCCATCCCTTTCTTGTTTTTCTTCTCTCAACTCAGAAATGATTTATTAAATAGAACAGCAAAGCTGCACACTTTCCTGTACAGAATTTACACCCATGGTTATGCAGTTTTTCTGTCCTTGGTCTCTCTAAATAAAACATTTCCAAGAGAACTCCACTACTGCCCAGAGTCTCAATTGTGGACTGCACTTCCTAATTAGTCTTTTTGGAGATTCTCCCACTTTTTTTAAAATAATTTTTTTATCCCAATGAAATCCAAGCAAGCTTTTTTTAAATTTTTTTTAAGTGTTAACAGTTATATTTTAATTATCATTTAACTTTTAATTTAGTTTTGTAGCTGAGAATCAAAGGAAGAAACCAGCAGTTTGTGACCAACCAGACTCCCATGAAACATCAGTGAGTGCTTTGTAGACCATGATTTAAGAATCACTGGTCTAAAGTATTTATGTAAGTTTAGGCACCAAATGTTCAGACAGAAGTACAAGGAAGCACACCTCCAAATTAATGCAATTATTCTTCATAGCTAATTGAAAAATATTGTTCTTTTTCAGTATTGCCAGCACTTCTTCACAATGAGACTGCCAGAGTGATTCACTTCATTTCAAAAGCATAGCTTCCAAAGATTCTTACACCTTTATTCTTCAGGGTTGGCCTCAAGCACAAAAGAAACAAGATCTCCTGAGGTCCTTGTGGTTGATAATGACAATAGATTCAACCTCTTGATTTTCCTTTCTGGCAGCAGAACTAAACCAGATTATAATTTCAAGATATTCAGTTGGTTCTGAGAAGTGTTCATGATTGTAACCTTTGCTGTTATGGCTTAAAAAAGCTNCCTTCCCCTTTCCTGGGGCGTGGGTCTGTGGGTCCCCTGCTCCAATTGTCACAGAACCAGGCCGAACCTGCCCATAAACTACTGACACTAACTTTAGACATGAAATTCCTGTTCTGGGCCAGCTCTGACTTTGAACCCAACATTTTCGGCATACTGTCCATCCCTTTCTTGTTTTTCTTCTCTCAACTCAGAAATGATTTATTAAATAGAACAGCAAAGCTGCACACTTTCCTGTACAGAATTTACACCCATGGTTATGCAGTTTTTCTGTCCTTGGTCTCTCTAAATAAAACATTTCCAAGAGAACTCCACTACTGCCCAGAGTCTCAATTGTGGACTGCACTTCCTAATTAGTCTTTTTGGAGATTCTCCCACTTTTTTTAAAATAATTTTTTTATCCCAATGAAATCCAAGCAAGCTTTTTTTTAATTTTTTTTAAGTGTTAACAGTTATATTTTAATTATCATTTAACTTTTAATTTAGTTTTGTAGCTGAGAATCAAAGGAAGAAACCAGCAGTTTGTGACCAACCAGACTCCCATGAAACATCAGTGAGTGCTTTGTAGACCATGATTTAAGAATCACTGGTCTAAAGTATTTATGTAAGTTTAGGCACCAAATGTTCAGACAGAAGTACAAGGAAGCACACCTCCAAATTAATGCAATTATTCTTCATAGCTAATTGAAAAATATTGTTCTTTTTCAGTATTGCCAGCACTTCTTCACAATGAGACTGCCAGAGTGATTCACTTCATTTCAAAAGCATAGCTTCCAAAGATTCTTACACCTTTATTCTTCAGGGTTGGCCTCAAGCACAAAAGAAACAAGATCTCCTGAGGTCCTTGTGGTTGATAATGACAATAGATTCAACCTCTTGATTTTCCTTTCTGGCAGCAGAACTAAACCAGATTATAATTTCAAGATATTCAGTTGGTTCTGAGAAGTGTTCATGATTGTAACCTTTGCTGTTATGGCTTAAAAAAGCTCTGCAGTTATATCTTAATATCCTTAAAGAAGAGTAGCATACAAAAAGGATAATAAAATTATAGTATTTCATAACATTCTTCTTTCTTGTATCAAACTTAACTGGTATCTTTCACAGGACTTTCCAGTCTGGCAAACCTCCCACGAAGCACCTGACAACTATGGTCATTACAGAAGTGTTGTCTCCTTCACCCCAAAACCTTTCATCTCTTAGACAAAATCCAAAGATATTTTGTAAGGTAACGTTGTCACATTCCAGCTTGTACAATTAAAATGTGATCTGCCTTTTTTATATCCCTCTAATGCTGACCTAACTTTCAGTGAAGATAGACTGATAACTGAGAGATACTATTGCAGCAGGACTTGTCCTGTGTTCCTTTTGCCATTAAAATTTTTATTCTGGCTGATGCGTATACAAAAGATGCATGACTCCTCCCAAAGTGAGAGTAAGCAGGTGTTGGGTAGTTTAACACTGGAGTTTTAGCCTCTGAAAACAGATGTTGAATTAAGTGTTTTGTGTATGTGTGTGTTTGCGCACACAAGTGCATGAATATATCTTGGCAATATAGACAAAAGTCTTCAAGAATCACTGAGCAACAGCTATGGTCAGGATTGTGCAGAACTGCAATTTGGGAGCAGATGAGGTATGTTTATGCTGAGTCATGCTTTGAGAATTTCTATTTCTCACTCCTTTTTACTCATTTTATTTTAAGATATTTCTACTGTTCATTATTTCACAGTGCAATGAAGCTCACAGATTTTAGCAGGTATACATTAACAAGCATCAACCAATATAAAAGAAGAGTACAGAAATGAGAACCTATAATATTTGAGAAAGTTCATGTTGATGGAGGATCTAATAAGGACGTTGGTCAATAGTTTAAAGTAAAAGAGAATGTATAGTAGTAGAATCCCTTCAAAATTCACATTTGTCTCATCACTCTCCACATATATCAAAACGATATTGCACCGATGGGAAACATATGTCATTATATAAATCTTTTGAGAACAATATTTAAGTGGTCTAAACTCCCTAAGAATATTTGTACCATAGGGTGACTGGACATGCCCTTTCCTGAAATGTGGGTTGTAACCTGTGAAAGAAGATGCTTTCTCCTAAAGACGTGTGCAGCTAGCAAAGGATGAGACATGCTAGTACTACGAACCAGGAAGGTAACAGCAAGCTCCCGTGTGGAAACCATACTGCTTCATAGAACTGAGTCTGTGCTAACAAGTTGTGAGAGTAGGCAAGAGCTACTTGTAAGGAAGAAGGACCTACAATCATAGCTTGGTGTATCTCCTGGAATAGAGCTGAATTGTGACCTGCCAGTTCATGCTACAGGCATAGCTAGTAAGCAACTGTACCTGGCAAAATAAGCATGCCCCTACACTGGATATTGGATAACACCAACTTGCACAGGGTGTACAGGGTCCTTAGGGCATCTCTGTGAGGTGTGAGCATGGATTTGCTCATCTATTACTCTTTTTTTAATGTTGAGAAGAAAATTGCAGTGCAGCGCATAATGGTGAAATTAAGCTCAAAGGGAACAAAAAATGCTCTTTGCTAAAATATGTGAATCACACAATGTGCTCCCTTTTTTAAAATCAAATACTTGTTATTTGGGACATGGATGAGAGAAAGGGGGTATGAATTTTGATTACAAAACATTAATTATTTTTGAAGAATACAATCTAAATGTTTTGAAAATTAAGCACAGAAGCCTGATTTCAAGACTCCTTTCCATGAAGCTGTCTTCTGTATAAGGCTGTATCAACTCAACTTTGAACTGAAGTACGTCACTCACCACTTCATACTATCCTTCAATAAAATAAAACAAACCCATAGAATTTTGGCACCCAAGGACAGCTGTCATAAAGGAGAGAGCCAATACAGTGTGCGTTTAGGGCCTGACTTATATGTTCTATGTAACTATACCTATTAAAAATTATTTAACTTCTACTCAAACTGTAAACCCCTTCCTTGCCTTAAAAAGTGCCATGACAGTATGAAGTGCACTAAACTGTATTACCTTGATATAGGAAAAAATCCCAGTAATCCCAGTAATCCCCGTGCCTCTTCTGTGAGTTGCTAAGAAACAAAGACTCTGGTCGCTCGTATCTTATTACACCTTCTCTGCTTTAACCTTTACTCTGTATTGCTTTGAAAGTCTTTTTTTTTTTTTTCTTTGTCACAGTTCATAGCTGCAAGGCATCAGCAGCTAAATAAAGTTAAAATTGTTGCTTATTAAAGAGTAACTAAACCACCTCTAAGCAGATTTTGACACAGTTTTTCTTTTTTCTCTACATATAAACTATAATTATGAAAACCGTTCCACTGACAGTTAGCATTCATCATAATACAGATTGATCTCTTAGAACACTGTCATTCAAAAAGATGAAGAATATTCTAAGGCGAGCGTTTACCTGTTCCTTGCAAGCAAAGACTAAGGGAGCCTGAATAAGTGTTTTAACTGGCAACATTAGCATAAGAACATCCATAAAAATGTGTTAATTTCAGTAGGGAATGCAGCTATGATATAGCTTGATAGTGCTGCTAGAAAGAGAATATTCACCTCAACAACTTGCCCTGATAAGGGAATTACAAAACAGTACTCCAGAAAATATTTTTTGCTACTTCGTTATTAGTTGGCATCACGGTGAAATAGTCAGGAAATCTTCCTTGGGTTTTGTTGCTGTGAAGGTAAATCCAATGTTAACAAATTGATTATTTTTTATACTGGTAGAAGAGAATTTCATAAACAAATGTGTAGGTTGAGAAGTCACTTGTAAAGCCCTCCATATTGCAGTCACTCCCTGCAAAGCCTCAGCTTAGTGTTATCCATGTGTAACGTATCACAGACACAATATGCTTCAGCAAAAAGTTTGATAGTTATTGAGCATACATTACTGCTTTTTGAGATCTTCATAGAAAAAAAAAAAAAAGAAAACTTGATAGGTTGGTCCCAGATTTAAGTCTGTTAGAAAATGTACATTCAATGTTTGGTCTTCTATTCTTGATAAAAGATCAAGGTTCACTTCTGGGTAAGGAATCAGAGTAAACAAACAAACCATTGTACAGTTGTTTACAATCT
>VXAB01008340.1:0-50999 GCA_013399175.1 Odontophorus gujanensis | reverse complement strand
CCCCCCCCCCCCCCTTCACATAGTGTACACACGGTTCATTGTAATACTAAAGCAAAGCACTTGGTATGTAACTGATTTAACAGACTCCTTATAAGCCCTCAAAAATAGATTCAGTGTTTCTGAAAAGCCCATGTTTTTTTAAGGCCACGATAATCTGCCAAGAGTCATCATTTTGTCTTTAGAACAGCATAATGAATCTGATGTTTCCACTTATCAAGCAACTCCACTACTTCCTCTGTTTCTCACAAGGTGATCCAATGCCTCTCACCCTATCTGCATAAACACTGGAGATCTTGAAGGCTTGGCTGTCCCCTCACTACTTGCTTGTAGTCGTTGAGATCCAATGTTGTCTTGAACTACATTCACAGCGAAGAAGAACTTTGAGTGTAATCTCTGATAAGGAGTGTGTCATACTTTGGGGAAGATGGGATACAGAGAGCCGATTCAGAAACTGGAGAGCTGGGAGATGCACTTCCAGAATCGATGGAGTCTCTAAAAGGAGAAGGAGGAGTTAAAGCTACCAGCTCCTCAAGGTCTTGCTTTGCCGAGGGGGTCTCTGCAGTGCTTTCTTTGACGCTGCCGTTTGATTGTTTCCTAGCTGACTGGGAAGAGCCATTGACTTCGATGGAAGGAAGCGGCTGGATCTCTGCAAACGTGGTCATTGTTGTGGGGAGCTGGATTTCTCGTGGGATCAGGTATGAAGAGCAGAGAGGAGTGGCCACCATTGTCCCTGGGGTGGCTGTCGAAAGCATCATAGAGTTCAGCTCACTGATGTTGGCTGTAAAGCGAGTAACCACGCTGCTGATCTGCTCCATGAGGGAGCCTTGTGAGGAGCTGCTTCGCTGTGGAGGCTCGGACTGGAAGGTGGGGGCATCATCTTCTGTTCGGCTAACGGAGGCAGTTCTGTGGCTCACGGTGCTGATGGGAGAGGGAGTCTGCGGTCGGTACTGAGCTGGGTGTTGTTCTTCTGCTTCTGAAACGTCATAAAGTGTTTTGGCACTGCTCTCGGGAAGTGTAGCGCTGCTACTATGTCGGCTACTATCTGTGCTTTTAGAGAAAGGCTTGATCACTGCAGTTTGATTGGGGTTCTCTTTTTTGTTGATGTGGACTGACAACCGCTGCCAAAGGTGTGCTCCTCTGCTGCTTTTCTCATTCTGGGCCCAGGAAACTGATTTTCCATTAGAGCTGAAAACAGAAATAAGATGGTAACTTGCATCAAAGATAAAAATATAATCACTGTACCTACACCATGGATATGTGTTATACTCGTTACATAGCTTTCTGTAATTTCATCTTTCTATATCTATATCTAACCTATGCCTATGTGTCCCTAGCCATGCAGTATATCTACATCTAAGATTTATAGCTAGAAAAATAAGCAGAATGGACCAGCTGATTGCACAGGACACTTGTGCATCAAACTGTGACTACTCTCTACTAGATGGTGGCCACTGCTGCCCGCTCTGTTGCTGCCCTTGAAGCATAGGTGGATATGTTTTGGGGGAGTTGAGCAATGTGATGGTTTTCCTTCTGTTTGATTGGTGACAGCAGGGACTGTGGGACTGAGGTATGAGTGGAAGAGTGAGGAAGAGGTAAATGCTTGAAGGGACTAGGTGGGAGACCTGGATTTAGAGACAGCAATAAGCATTTTGGCCCATGCTCCTCTAAACTGAATCTTCTTAGGGTCATTCATCTTCAGATCCCGTCACTGTGTTTTTATCAAAGTTGCTTATGTTTCTACTGCTACTGATTAAGGCAAGTTCTTATGGATCAAAGCCAGCTGCATTAAAAAGATATAAAAACACAGTATGTAATAACTCCTTTCTTTTTACATGTTCTTTAGGCTGATGAGCTGTTGCTCGTGCATACATTAACCTATAGTTCTTGGGATTAAAAAAGACAATTAGCAGTACTTCTTAGCTGAAATAGACAATGACTCTGAAATGATGTCTACAAGAAAAACATAACCTCCACATACAGATAAACATGCTTTATTTATACATCGCAACAGAACTTTAAACACTTCACTTTCATTTCTAAAATCTTTGCAACAGCCATTTCAGATTTTTTGGAAAGATGAGCACACTGAAGACCTTGGTGAAGTGTCACAAATTTGTTGTTTGTTTGCTTTTCAAGTCGGAAAGAGATACACTCAAACATGTTAGCCTGCAGTGAAACAGTGTGCAAGACACGGAGTTCACTCAGCACAGATGACTTCATACCAGCCTTCGTGTGGATGCTTGCTGCACTCTTATCAGTTTAATAGTTCTTCCAGGCAACTAAAAAAGATGTTGTGTACTGACAGTAAACAAAACGTTTTTACACTATGTAGAATTACAATGGGTCATGTAACACAACACACTCTTTTCCATCCAAAAGCAGCATCACAAAGTCCAGCAGATGAAGACAATGTAAACAAGGGATCTTTTAAGACAAGCTAGACCGAGAGATGAGCTACCCCCAAAATGGCAGACAGAACAGCTGATGGCCTGTGTATTGTCACTGAGATACCCCCTTTGCTGTACCTCAAGCAGAGCAAGGGGGAAAAGCAAAATCTAACCTGTAGAACTGAGCACTGAGAACTCTTTGCATCTCTGTGGATGTGATTCTGAGCTGAATGGGAGCTGAGACTTCTGTCTTTCAGAGGAAAATTAATGCCTCTGAGGACTGTGTGCTTCTTTTGCTAGCAGGGACTCAGTAAGTACCAAGAGCCATTTGAGAGTCCCAGCTCCTTGGCCATGCTGAGACCTGAGCTTCCTCTGGGAAAAGAGATCTTGCCTTTAACTCTGGTATGATGATGATGATGGATCTTCCCCTCAGCTTCAGCAGAGTTTGAGCTGGACCAGGAGGCTGGGTCATCTGGCCCTCTCACCTTGACCTAGCAGAAGAAGAGAGCCTAGTTCTCGTCCTGAGCGTTCTACTCGTGGCTTCTTTTGCTGAGCTCAGAGCTCAGAGGGCTTTGTGACAGACCTGTCTGCCACAGGGACCAAGTAAATTCTATTTACATGCAGATGTTGCTGATAGAAACACTTGCTCAAAGAAATCTGTGCTTGGCTGTGCACCACTTCTCACAAGCAGAATATTCTAGCACTCCTCCAGAGTACAGATAGTGGCTCAGTAAGGAAGTTCGAATCCTATGGCTCTACGTGTGCTCATGAGCACTGAAGGCATGTAGGCATTTTCAGTTGCCTGAAAGTCAGATTATAAGAGGTTGTGAAAGGAACATATTCCCCCTTCCCTTATCTGGAGCAATGTGGAAGAAGTATGATATGAATCTGAGGAGCTTGGGAGGGGAAAAGGATGACATTAAGGGATGCATCCAGATAACAGTTACATATTCAATGGAAAAACTGTTACCAATCCCCTAAATCCCAGTTTAATTTTTGGACAGTCTTGGCTGATGCACTCATTTATTGGCTTTGTGCTGTGCCCAAGTGTAATCAAGCCATATGTGTGGCTCTAAAAGAGAGCCTGGGGCCCTAAAGGAGACCCAGTGGCTGTCTGATGTAAATTTTGGACAAAAGCCTTAAAGATTTGACCATTATTCATTGCAAATTCCTTAATATTAAAAAAAAAAAAAAAAGGAAGAAGAAGAAAAAGAAAAAAGAAACCTAAATAGGTAGCAAGCAGCAGTTTATCAATAAAAATTGAACCCAGAGGTTAAAATTCCATCAGTTTTCCCAACAGTAATTGGAATTACAAATGTATCATCCCATTCATCATGCTAAACTATTTATTACAAAATCAACACCCAAGTGATCATCTGATCATTTATCACCTATGTGAAAGGAGCATCGCTTATATTCACATACTGGCTGGGTTAGAGGTAAATTTCAGGGGCAGTACTTTAAGATCCTGCTCTAGCTGCATGATATTACTCTGTCATTTGAAAACCACTGCAATGCACACAAGTTAAAAACGGAGATATAAAGATGCATTAGGGACATAGACTATGATGCCTACTAATGGAATATCACAACCAATTGTTTACATTTATTATGACCAGCTGTTCCATGTCCCTTTGAGAGATGGGAAATTATATATCAGTAAATATTTAGAGTTTTCTGGAAAACAGATTTTATCTCCCTCAGCTGAAAACAGCAGAGTTACATCCTCATGCTCATAAAAGAATTCCACTATGTCTGGCTGAATAGAGGTTGTATTTCTCTGCTCTGTCCTTCTTGTTGGCAGAATCCTGGAGCAGAGGAAAGGATAGGTCAAATCTGGAGATGTGCAAACTCCAGTTTCCAAACCAAAACAGTGGTAATACATATGTATTGTAATATCTTTTGTGTGGCATATTTTTCTATTGCTTTCACAATAGGTTAATTAGGCGTTTTTATGTAAAAGAGGGATTTCCTCAGAGCCAGTCATAGTAATTACTTTTCCTGTCTCTTGACTAAAATCTGCTTTGATTTTGGTAGCTAAGTTTTTTCCCAGCCTGCCAGACCTACCACAATACAAAAAATGAAAGTGGTATAAATGAGAGCTTTCGAATATTTCCAGTATTTCCTCTGTAGTTGTCCACACTGACAGAGTAACAATTAGTACTGTTTCTCATTTCCTGCCTTGCTTTTTAGGGTCATTTAAGTTTTAGGGCTCTGTTTTGTATTCATTAACTGCTTCTTATTCCCTGAGGTGGTAAGAAAAATGTTCCCCTCTTATATATTTGTTTCTTTTTCTGTTTTCCTTCTTCTTATTTTCCTATCCATCTGGAATAGATTGCTTTTTCCTTTGTTCTTAAGTTTTGTTTCAGATCTCTTGCTCTGTGCTATGATTGTGCATAGCTCTGCTACCAGGGTTTCCTTAGCCAGCTGCCATCACAGACACTGAGTGTTTTGAGCCTTTCAGAATGCAGAAGAAAGGAAAACCAGGAAGAGGAACTGACAGAGACAGCAGCTGAAAACCCTCATGTTCTAGCAAGTGTACCATTCTTAGTAATTACCTAAAGCTGCTAGAATTAATTCTGATGGAGAGTGCCCAGTGACTAGCATTGGGATAGCCACTGAAACCATATGTAATTTGAAAATAAGTCACTTATTCTCTCGTTTGATGAGTAATTTGTTGATAAGTAATAAGTTAAAATTACTTAACTTGTAAGTCCAAAGGTGAAAGTTCATGTTTCAGAGCATTCATTGGTCTAATCTTTTGGGTTAGATTTGCTAGCAAAGTTGTGCTTAGATATTTCAATGACTTAAGTAGAGTGTTGCATTCCAGCTTGAAGGAATGTCTTGTTTTCTCTGGGGGTGGGCTAGTAAAGGTATAGGTCCAACATAGTGCAGAGCAAGACAGTTTATTAAGGACAATTTCATCCTATGCTTAAGGCAGAATTTCTTCTACCTTTCCTGCAGAAGCATCTGTCACTGATAAGGAGGATAAACTTCTGTACTTCCTCCCTGTAGCTTTCTGCCAAGGAGAAGTCTTGATATTGCAAATAAATACTTGTAGTAAGAGCTCATAGTCCTTTTAGACTCCTCTGATGAAACTTCATTATGGACTCATTGATAAAATTACTCTGACTAAGAAGGATTTCATGGAATTTTAGAATGGTTGGGATTGGAAAGGAACTTAAAGCCCACCCAGTTCCAGCTCCCTGCCTTGGTCTGGTTACCCCCCACCAGATCAAGCTGCATAGGACCCCATCCAGCCTGGCCTTGAGCCAGAATGCTTTCAGTTGGAAGGAATGTTAAAGGGCATCTAGTCCAGCTCCCAAAGAAAGAAGGATAACTGGCTTAAACTGAGTGCAGAAACATAAGGTGGCTAAAACAGTTCTGTTCTAACTCTGTGATGATTTATAGTGTTTCCTTTCTTCTTATTTAAATAGCTTTAGGAGAAATCTCTATACAGTTGTTTCCCTGGGTGTAAGCCAGTTCTGTCACACAGAAATATCATCTGGGTCATTTAGCTTAAGTTATTTCCATGCTGTCTGTTCTCTGGAGATAAATAATAGTGAAACACAAAGGAAGAATGATACAGGGTAAGAACTTATTTTGTTCTGATCTGAATTCCATAAGTAAACATCTTTTGCAATTACACTGCAAACAAAAGCAATTGCTTTTCTATTAACAACAGCAAGGGCATTTAATAATATTACTCCCTGGTCTGTAATCAGTCATCACCTCCTTACCCTATGGAAACTGCAGCTGGCATTTGCAAGAGTGACTTTAATCTATGAGGATGAGAGGGACTTCTGATAGATAGAAACTTTGCCAAGAACGTCCTAGCACAGCCACCAGTGACACCAATACTGGCAGCTTTCAGCTGTGCCTGGTTAGAACGGGAATTGAAGTGATGGTATCTGATGGAAACACTTCTACAATGGCTACTGTCACGATCCAAAATGCAAGGAGGGTTTTGATACCAGATATAACTTCTTTCCCTTCTTATTGAGATGCTTCTAACACTGCTTAACCGCTGATGCTCTCTCATGGGAATCTGTGACAACTTGCTAAAGGTGCAAAACTGAAATGGGGGAAAAACAGGAAACGTCAGCTTACTACTGATTCCAAAATCAGAAGCATAAGCAGTGCAAAAGAAAAGCAAAATTAAAAAAAAAAAAAAAATAAAAGGAGAGAGAAAAAAAAAGAAAGGAAGAAAAGTAAAGAAAGGTTTAAATCTAGTTATATATCCCAAGACAAGGAGACAAGGATTGATTTGAATTCTGTCTTCCTGAAAGCAGGTTGGAAAAACTTCAGGTCTTTGGCATGCCTGATAAATAATTACAGGGGTATTTAAGCATAAGAGATTTGTAAGCAGAAAACTTACTCATGAATTAAGCTGTTTCTTGTTGCATTTAATTAAACCAAAAATGTGAATACAATAATGTTGTGATGTCTATTTTGAGAAAGCCTCATAAAACATCCCAGTCTGTAATAGATCTTAACTGATATACGTGAACAATGTGATGTAGGATGCAGTAACTTCTGTTAATCAGAAATTGCCTTTCAAAGCATCACACTGTGTGCTCATTTACTGCATTCTGTCACTTTTTGCCTTGAAAAATATCCTAGCTATTTCTAGGACATCTATATAGGGATAATTAGGCAGCAGTGTGAAAAATATCCACTCTAGGGTTAGAACACCAAAATAATATTGCATTAGGGATTGAGCACATGAGCGGAAAAATCCTGTCCATTTGAAGCTGTACAGCCCTCTTTAGGCTAAAAGAATGTGAGTGGGATTTTGTCAGCGTCATGGGACTTCTTTATTGGTTCTACAGTACAAGTGAGAGAAGATGATGAGATTTTTTCATTTTCTGTATTATGGAATGGGTTGGGTTAGAAGGGACCTCAAATATGTGGTCAGATGATTGCATCTGTCTTTTCCCATCTGCACTTCATCATAGTGATGCTCAGCACTGGCCTGGTACTTACAGACAGAGACAGAAGAATGGCACCTACTTCCCTTCCTGCAACATCTCTGCTCCCGGGGAGGTTCCCAGGCTATTCAGTGACAACTCTGCTTAGCTCACAAAATAGGACAGGACCACTGGCCAGGACACTTTGGCTGGAGACAACAAAACACAGCCATCAAACGCAATTGCACTCTCTGTGAAGCAGCAGGTGTTCTTAACTGTTTGAGTAGGTCTTGCAGCTGACAGTCTTGCTGTGGCACTAATAGACTGACACAGTTTCCAGTCTTTTTGCCTGTTAGGGCATCCTCTTTAACAGGAACCTCTTTCTCATCTCTACTTGACTCAGATCGATTACATTCTGGAATGCAAACAGATTCTTCACTGTGAAGATATAAAATATAAAAAAGAAGTTTTTCAAGCGTATATATATTTCCGGGCAAAACAGAGCTGAATACTGTACAAAGACATAGAGTTGTTTGACATTTACATGTACTTTTCTGCTCTTCAAAATTCTTTTATGGAGCAGCTCCAGATAGCTTGAAAAGGAAGAATAATTATCACCAAAGGCGATGGAATGTAGGGAAAAGATAAAAATCTGGACATCACACAGACAAAAACCAGAATCCCATCTGACAAAAAAGTAACAGGCACGTATACATCTGGTGCACAATGAGCATTCCTGACGTCACCTAAGTGGCAGAGTCCCACAGGTGTGTGCTCAGCAGCATTATTGCTGAGAGCCTCGTGTACGTGAGTGGATTTTCAGTACCCAAAGGGGACATAACACAGTGCGAGTGTTTTGCTGAATGCCCTCCTGCAGTGATAAAATCCACCTGTGATGAAACACTTGGGGAAAGTAAAGGTGTAATTTGGTCATGATGTGCTCTATGGTTGCATTTACAAAAACATTACAGGGGAGAATAAAGATCTTTTAATAAACAGTAAAGCAAATGTTTCTAACTTGCAGTAGAGTGCAACACAGTCATAAAATGTTTATTAAGAGTAATTATACTCTTACTTAGATTTTTAACCAACTGTGGTATATGTGGCTTATTCATGGAGAAATGGATTTCTTATCCTATGGGAGTGCCCAGCATTTGGAAATCTGACTGGATTCAAAATGAAATGAACAGTTGAAATATTCAAACATTTCACAAAATTAAAGTGAATCGTTTGAAGTATTTCATTGTGAAAACATAAAAAATGTCCTTATTAAGACAGTTAATCCCAGGAACACTTGAAAAGGTAGTACATAATATTAATTAAACTCTTGATTTAATCAACTCAAACATTGATTTTAATATAACGTAATGTTATGCAATATATAATGTCTGACAAAAAGACATATCTAAATTAGATGCAATTGAGAAAGTTCTAAAAGGTGTTCTGAGCTCTATTTAAAATGATTTTGTAAACTTTCCTTAAAACCACTGTGAAACTTCACACTTCCCCACGAGGCATTTTGACTGAGAAGAACCAACATTTTCATACTAGAATGTTTTCATTTCTCTTTTTATCTATTTTTATACAGTGTTTTGATTAGACACACAGTGTAGCCTCCAGTCCCAAGGAGCTGTGGAGCTAGGAGAGAGATGTTTGAGTGGTGTCTTTCCTTCCCTGGCCTACTGGGTTAGTGTCAGGTGTAATGTTTCTCATCCCCAAAGCACCATATAATGACAACATCACACAGGACATGTGATTTGCACTTTCCTTCACACAGTGCAGGTTTTTTTTTTTGTTTTTTTTTTTCTTTTTGGTTTTGTTTTTTGTTTTTTTTTGCAGTCAGATGAAACACAGAAATCAGCAGTGGCCATGTGTTTTATTTTAGAGATATATATATTTTTTCTAGACATACTATATGGAATGCGCAGGAATTACAGAGAGGATCTGGGCTGGCATTGTCCCAGGGCTGCTCCTCTTGTTCACAGACATAGCACACTGACCTAAGGCCACTTGCTGTTGGCTTACCTGGTCATTGTAGCTCTCCCACCATTCCCCATACTCCCTTTTGGGGTGAAACACTCTATTTCCGACTTGTGCGGGGCCAGTCTCCTGCCTTTGTACCTAATAAATCACGACAACAACAGGAGCAAACAGAAATAAGTGATTGTGTGCTCAGCTTTCTTTGACAGCTGCTGTGCAAAGGGCCATGCACGTGAGGGTTACTGTGGCTGCAGTGGGATACAGTGCAAAGCAGCTGTGGGAGCAGTGGAGTAGAGGCATAAAAACCACAGGACTGTGCTCAAGCAAACAGTGCTGTGAAGGAGAGGTGCTCGTCATCTATTCATGTATATAAATGTAGGATGAGCTAAAAAATTCCACAGAATAAATCAGAATAAATAACACAGCAACCGTTAATGATTTGGGGAGCAAGACCAAAATGTGAAGGCCAAACATTTCAAGCCAAATAATAATTAAGGAGCAGTGAGAAACCAGCTGGTGGCCACGTTCTCAGTCCTAAGTTAATCTCTTTCTCTGACTTGTTCCTCAGCTTGCCAAAACAAGCACCAACATTGTTGGCCACTTGAGTAAAATTTGCTTGGACTCATCATGTCCTGAAAGGACCTTTTTAACTCCATTAGCAATAAGAGATGACTTGTGGAGATGTATACATGAAGTCAAGTGGAAGCAATCCCAATGCTAGAGCCCAATGCAATACTATGAATGTCTTAAATACCATACCTGGAACTTCAATAAGAAATTACTTGGATGAACAGTTCATTACTTGAGGATTTAACTAATCCCCTGACAGGGTACTAGGATAAGACCAGGTCATCATTTACACTCTGAACACTTACACGCAATGTGAGCTTTGCAGAGGTCTTATATTGACTCTCTTCCCAGTGATGATTTTTGCCCTAATTGTGCAAATTCCTGTGCTGTGTTTTGAAAAATCTATTGAATAAAATTTGGGCAAAATTCCTGCAGTAGATTGTTATCATATCATATCTCAAATTCTTGTTTGTGATATTCCATTCCTATGTACTCTAAGCTGTATTGTGGGTATTTAACAAAATTCTGTAGAAGTCTGTTTATTTTAACACTACCAGAACGACAGACTAAATGGATTATTTACTGCTTTCCATTAACCTGAACTAGGTAGAAAAATATACCTCAAAGACAACAACTCTGTAAAGAGAAATAACTTGAGTGAATGCGAAGTAAGGTGTTACTTTGGATGCAGTTATAGTAGATCCTCAGAGGTAGTGCAGTTTGTATAAATAATGAGGAAGAAGGTTAGAGAACCTGAGAGTGAACCGGAGATAGTAAAATGAGATGTGCTCAGTGCAGAGGAGTCCTTTCATTAACAAATTGTAACCTTACTGAAAGAAGGAACAACAGAAGCTTTGCAGACTGGCTACCAAAGGTTTTAAGTCAATCCACAGGGCGGTATGTGCCGTGTTCCCAAACAGGCATGAAGCTCACGCAGGACAAATACACATTAAGTGGAAGTTGATTCCTAGGGCAGAGGAAAAAGAGGATGGGCTTAAAGAGTAGGTAAGTTCACTGAAAAATACAAAGGAAATCAAACTGGATCATACAAATTCAATTGGGGTAGCAGGAGAGAAAGAAAAAAGAAAAGAAGAATGTGTGGAAATTTCACAGGAAAGAAAACAAGGTTGAGGTGTTAGATGTCAAAGAATATAGAGTTTAGAGAGAAAATGTTTGCTTTTAGACCTGATAACCAGAAGAGGCACTTTGTACCCGAGAAGGCAGGAGAAAAAGACTAAGAGAAGGAATCTGGAGATCCTACATGCACATAATAAGCTGAATTCTAAAAGTAGCCAACAGAGGAAAAACGAAAGGGAAAGTTTCCTTTGCGACTCCATTCTGAAGAACCCTTGGTTAGTATGCTTGTGACACAGATAAAGAAAATGCCCCATTCCCTATCCTACATTTCACTGCCATAGAAGTCAGAATAATGGATCTCAGATAGATTGTTATGAACCTCTCAAGTTTTGTCATCTACTCAAGAGCAAAATAAAGCATCAGAAAAAGCATGTTGTAAGTAGACTGTCCTAAAGTAACTACTCTGTGGCCATTCATTCAGTGATAAATATCCCTGTAATTATGATGAGAGTGACCAAGCTGTAATAAAAGCTGTAATAATAAACATGCAGCTAACCTGTGCAGAGTTTTTAATGTAACCAGAATGGAAAAGGCAGAGTTCAGCATAAAAAAGGTTTTCAGGATTCAAAATATGTAAGGGTCATGATTTGCCTCAGACTGTCATGTATTTCATCTCTTTGTTGTTAAAACAGAGGATAGCTATTAATTATTTCATCTGAGAAGAAAATATTAATAACAAGCCAACAACAGCAACAACAAAAAAGAAAAAAAAACAACCCTTAAAATTTTACTTTCAGTTATTATAAAAAATGTTAAAATTAAATTAATCACCTGGCAAGTGGAGGAGACATAAAACACTACAAGGCATGCTTGAGAGATTTCTTTTCTTACAGTCAGATCCATGACTATGTATTGGTTGGAATAAGAGAGAAAACAGAAAACTATGCATCAGTACACAGTGTGACTAAAGAGCATCTGTAACATAAGAGTGAGTGTAACTAAATTCTGTTGAAGGCTTTGAAAGGCTCTGAGTTTATTTTCAGGCTTTGTTTTTGTATTCATTTATTATTTTAGCATCTGTGAGTAAGGAGCTGTAGGCTGGGAGAAACCATGTCTGTAGTGGACTTTCCCTGTTCTAGAAGAAAACATCAATATGACTGCTTAAATTTCAGGCATTATTACATCTTTTTCTTGCTGCCTTCAGCTTCTATTAATGCACTTCTCATAGACCAAAGTTAATGAATTCTATCAAGGAATAAGGACAGAATCACCCTTAATTACACCAGTAATAATCTATTACAATTCCTTTTAAATTTCTTTTTTTTTTTTTAATTTCTTCAGTTGTAAATCCTTACTTTTCCCCTCCACTGGTGTTATGGGCTCCTATAAAAACAAGTGCTGGCACTCTTCAGATATGAAACTTCTTAGACTACATCTTCACTGTAGAGTGTGATGCTGGTATCCTACTAGTTCTGAATTGACATTAAGTTGAAACCCAGATGTGGTCACATCCTCTCCCAAACCCACTCTCCTCTTATTTCCTTTGAAAGGGCCTTGGAAAGGATCCATTTCATAAGCTGGTATGTAACCTAACTAGAGGACATTGGAGGACCAGACCTGGAAGAAGTGCCACATCTTAAATTTCTGTATAGTTTGGTCAAAGACTTAATCAAACCATTGAAAAAGTAGTCTAGTCTATGCTGAATGTGAGCGATAGTAAAATATCTACACCATACTGGTTGAGAAAGATGACCCAAAAGACAAGTTCCAATCACAAAATAATTTTTTTCAGATAATTTATCCTCTGAAAATAATATGCAGAAATTTAATTATTTATTGAGTACCAAATGTTATTTGGTACTGTTAAGATCTGAAGGAAGTAGCTTTCATGAACAGGCTTTTTCTACTGCAAGATATGAGTGATGTCTTCACAAAACTGTACCTTGGTAGCGTGCAAGAGTGGTAAAATTGACATTTCTATGAGAACACGTAATGGGAGAGAGAATATCAAGACAAATATGACTGTAGGACAAGGGCTAATCCTGGGGCTATTAGCGCAGCACTGTAATGACTGATTCCTAAATGTACTTCTTAGTTAATAAGATCCCAGTTTTTGGTTTGGGATAGTGAATGCAGCATTAAATATCTGATTTTATTTCTGAATCATGCATTTCCCTGTAAGTTAACAGTAATCAAAGCAGGAAACATCTATTAATTCAATCTCAAAGTTCTAATTTTCTCCATTTTGAAATGAGCCTCAAGCACAACTTTTTAAATCACTGAAAAGGGAATTTAATGAAGGAGAGCAGAGGAAAGGAGAGGAGATTCAGAAAGCTTTATAGTACACTGATGAAATATCATCTCTTTGCTCTCCATTGCTTTTTCTCAACATGCTTATCTTGGAACTTGTCTTTTCAAGGTGCTTATCCTTGGAACTAGTACACTTGTAACACTCAGGCTACTGAGTATCACAAAGTTGTCCACCTTTTCAGGCCCAGTTATATCAGATCTGATGTACAAGTAGTATTTTTCACCTGCATAATTACTTGGTCTTGATATTAAGAAATGAAGAATATCTTGTATTTCATAGCAGCAGAGTTGGGGCTGATCTTTAGACTTGATAAGGCAGAATGTGTATGAAGATTTCTGCATAAATGGATAAAGAATGGGCTATGAGGAATATTTAGGATTATTACTGCAGGGACTGTTTTGAACTGCAAACATACTGTATTTTGAAAATAAGCTCTACAAGGCTGGTCATGCTATTTTGATATTGCATCCCATTGCCCTGAATACTTTTAAAGAGGTCTCAGCTAGTTATCATTTGTATAATTGTTAAATTGCATATCATTGTTATGGTTTTATGATTTTTTTATTATTGATATTCCACATCATAACATCATGTGGTATGCTGGGAGTTAAAAAAACCCATATGTGCAAAGCACAATGGATTAGCAATGGATGCTCCTGGGCTAGTGGTTAAGAGCTGGGTTCTTACCGCTGTGACCTGGGTTCGATTCCTGGACAGAAGTACCCAGCATGCAGCTGGAGCATTAGATCTTTAACTCCCAATATACCACATGATGTTATGATGTGGAATATCAATAATACAACAAAAGTCATAAAACCATAACAATCATTAAGTATGAAACTTTAAAACTGCTTCTTTTTTAAAAAATCAGCATATAACATTGCCCATTAATAGCAGAATTCTGTTAAGCAAATCCTTTTAAAGCCAAATGCATAATTAAGACCTGCAGTCCATTTTTTAATTTTTCTTCTCTTCAAGATTTTTTTTTAACAGCTTATTCTAATTAAACATTTGTACATAATTGCAACTGATGGGTTAAAATAACTTTTTTGATGGTGTGATATGCAAAGCATTATACTGTAACAAGGGAAGAAGAATAGACTCACAGCGCAATATGATCAGTTTGTTTATCTATTATCCTTCTTCCAGAAGGGACATGATGTTGGACAAAGACTTCTATAATATTTTTGTACATTAGCATCTTATTTACACAAAATGTTTTTCTGCTCAGCCTACTTTCAATTTCTTCCCTTTCTTTCACAGGTTTATGTAACTGCACAGGGCATGGGCAGGTCTCACTATTTTATTCATTACTTCATTCATTATACTGGAAAGGGAAGTTACACTTAATTTGCTCTGAAGGATTATGAATGTTAGAAACTTCTGTAGGTTTGTGAAATGGATGGAAAGGGCCCCATCTTGGCTTGCCTTTGATTTCAACATGACATTCTTTCAAATTTGTTGACTTATAAGAAAGAGGTTTCTTTATTCTAATCCTTTTTTAACTTAAATCTGTTAAGTCATTCTGTGTATTTTGTATTTCATAGGTGGTTATTTTTTTTAATGCTTTGCATCTCTGCTAGATGTTTGTTAGATCTTGAACTGTCCCTTTTTTGCTACCTCATTATTGAATTGTGGACTGTAAAATGATTTAAGCTTTTGTCAATGCATAATTGTGTTCTAAGTCCTAAATTGTCAGCATTTTGGATAATCACTGCACAATATGATGCTATGACCAAAATTACAGCAAAGTAAAAGCATTGTTGGTTTTATATATTTTAGCTGACCCCTGGCTTTATTATAATTCATATAGACATTTACATAAGAATAGACAAGCTCATGAATTGTCTGGACCATGGAAGGAGGCTAGATGTCCTAGTCTTCTTGCCAGATTAAATACAATGCCAGTTCATATCAATATATGCTCTGGAAAGAACCAGAAGTTAGTTTGGTAGAAAAATCTCTGCTCTGACCAGATGGTATTCTGCAACAGGATTTGTACCTGCTGTGCATACGCAGCACAACACGTGTGTATATACATACACAAAATGGGCATATGAACATTTGAATTGCTTGTCTGGATACTCTTTAGTGTGATGGATAAAGGAAATATTGATACAGTATGTGGTGACATTTATTTGTCACAGTAATTTCAGGAGACAAGTTGGAAGACAAAAATCAAGGTAAAAACGATCAACACTACTGTTAAAAAATAGTAAAATCTTCCTCTGCTCTTCTGCTTCAGAAAACACCAAACTGCTGTTCCCATCATCACTGTTCCTTCCTTTCTTCTTTTTTTTTTTTTAATTTTATATATATATATAAAATAAATATATATATATATTACACTAAAAAGGTTGCGTTTTTCCATCTAGAGCATATTTGAGGAAGAGTAGACAGGGAACTGTTTACAATGCAAATCTGTTTGAACAGTTCAGCTATAGGATTTGATTCAAAATGATGGAGATGCTGTCTCACTTATATAAACAAATCAAAAGATTAAGCTTGAATACATGTGCTCATTCAATGCAGTCAAACAATATGTATCAATCAATCAGTATTTTAATTAAATTTGAGGGGAAAAATTCTAAACAACACTAACACTGCACACATATTAAAATTCACTGTGGTCAGGGCAGTCAATAATATAAATTCATTGTACAGAGGGAATGTTTTAGCAATAATTCATCAAAATCTTTCATACCTAATAACTTTCACTGAGTTACATTAAATATTCTTCAGTCATTTCACAGTATTTGAAGTTTAATTAATCACAGCATCAAGGTTGTCTGAAAAAAACACCAGGAGCAGATTTTCTAGAGAAAAATTAAGGACTTAAACCATTCAGCAATCTCACAATCTACATTTTGTAGCATATTAGATTAAAATAGCTTAGAATTATTCCTTTGGGAACTGGTTAGTTAATTAATGCAGACTAATCAGTCAAAAGAATAATCACTTCCTCTAAAGAGCCAAAGATTTTTTCCTGCACACATCAAAATTCTTTTTTAGCAAGGCCATGAAGCAAACAACTTATATGTTGTGTCACTTACAAGTGACTTATTTTTGAATAAGAAAAATTAACTTCGAGCCAGACATTCAGCTTATGTAAATTGTTACCTTCTCTAATGATATTACATCATGTAAGAGATTTACCCCTCAACTTTTTTTCCACCATTTTATAGTACAAAGTCATCCAAATGCTTTTGTGCAATTTGCAGTTCATGGTTCCTTTGAAACACCATCTGTAGAAGTTAATTGTTAACACGAGGGATTTTTTGGTACATGATAATCTCTCAGTGACTTCTTTTGCCTTATGGTAGTCTTTGCTTCCCTCTCTATGTAGGACTTTCACTTTCCACATTCCAATGGGATTTATGATGTTGAGATGAGTAATGGCTAAATGCTGGTCACTGTTAAAGTTCAGAGATGGTGCATGCCATATCTATAATGCAACTTCTTGAGCATTAGTTCTCCCAAATCACATTGTTTAACAATCTCCTGTTTAGATACACATCCCCTCACCCCCCAAGAGTTAATATAATTAAAAGACTTCAAGAAATGATTTGCCTATAAAATTTCAAGATTACAAATAATACTGTTGCCTCTCACAACTTAAAAAGAAACAGATCTTTTTTTAAATTTTTTGTTTGCTTGTTTCATTGAGATAAAACCAGAACAGTAAAAATCTTACACCGTAAACTTAGTATAAAAACTTGATAGATGTTACACTTATAAGGCAAAAGAGACCTAGGCTGGTCATTGTCTGACATAAATAATCATTGTTCTTTCTACTAGGTTGGAAAATAACTTTCTGCCTTTTCTGATCAGTTGTTTTATACAAGCCAGAATGGCTCCACTGGGCTTCAGGAGGAAAGCAACTCATCCTGACCTAACTGACAGACTGGTAATACATCTTGTTATGAGCAGTGGTATACCTATCATGAGTTCAATATCATGAGGTTGTCACCTCTGCTATACTCTTAAGTTGCAGTGTTATCCAGTGCAACCACTTGCACTATTTTCACCAAGAGCTATCCAGTAATTTGTCTGTGAATATTGTTGAGTATGAACCCATAACCACTGCCCTGCCAAAGCATGGTAAATTAAAAGTTTCTCATATGAGTTTCGAAGAAAACTGTGGCGTTATTTCTATCATTATTCAAAATATGTAGAAGAAATTGCGTGTACTGAATACAAATTAAGACAAAATTGGCCCTCGTACTGTAAGAAATGTGTCCGCATAGAATATGCAATGGCAGGAACTCACAATCAGTATCTTTCTCAGTGAGGGCATACTCAAATTCCAGTCAACTCCAGCTTTCAGCAAACTCCCCCCATCTTTCTTCTACACTGCTGTCTCAGACTGGTGGGCCTCCTGATAAAACCTTTACAGCTCTAAGATCTCCACGTTAGATAACCACTGTGTTTCATTTCTCAGAATGCTTATCTTCTTGAGGCATAATCTTTCATATTTATAACAGATTTTCTCATTCTGTTATCCATACACGTATTATAAGAGCATTAGATTGTAACTTGATGTCCATGACTTCAGCCTACCCACTTAGGGATTGATGGTTGGACTAGATGGTCTTAGTGGCCTTTTCCAACCTTAATGATTTCATGATTCTATGACTTACGGAGAAGTCCCTCAACCACTCAGCAATTGACTTCTGGGCCATGGAAACTGTATGGACTGTATCTTTGAACTCCTTGACTCCAAACAACACCAATATAGGACACACACTGAGGATACATATTGAGCAGAAGTTTATTACTAGACATATTTGGCTGGACACTCATTGCCTTTTCAGGGTTTTCCTCATTATTAAATGTCATAGTCAGACTTTTCAGAAGTATGTGTAACAGCTAAGATTACTTCTCATGTTAGCTCAGGCCTGAAATTTTTGGTTCTGAATTTTTACTTCTGTTTGAGAGATTTCAATTCAATCTTCAGAAAAAAAGTAATTTCAAGATTGTGATGCTGAGATACAATATATTGGTGATGATAGTATTTTGACTGCAATACTTTTAGACCATGATTGGTAGCTTCTAAGTTAATCCAAGGATATTTGTCTTATTTTATTGATCAAAAGATATCCTGTCTGAATGGTAACAAAACAGATATATTAGCCATAAGAGGTAAAAGAAGAGAGACGAGTTAAGGAGGAAAAAACACTCACTCCTTACAGAAAATGAAGTGCACAGTGTGATGGTAAACACCTGTTTCCACAATGCTTCATTATGGCACAGTTTGGGACATTCTGATGTAAATACTAATTATAACAACTGGTGGTCTGAGGCTGAATCCAGTCCAGTGGAAAAGTCTTCTTGCTCATCGTTTTTTCCCCACGGGAGGCAGGAAACTCATAGGCAGAACTGTCAACTGGCAATTAAAAAAATTCCTACAGTTCCTTAATTTCTTTCTTCTGCCTCTCAGTCTCACTGCAAACATAAATAAATGGGAATGCATACAAATTACAGCTCTAATTCTGGTTGTATATCAGCAAAAGATTCTTCACCAGAGGATAATGGGCATGGAACAGACTCCCCAGGGCAGTGGGCATGGCCTCAAGCTGCTGGAGTTCAAGGATCACCAGGACAATGCTCCCAAACTTGTGGTCTGATTTTTGAGTGGTTCTTTGTGGAACCAGGTGTTGGACTTGATCCTTATGGGTCCCTTCTAACTCAGGATATTCTATGATTCTATGATAATCTTCAAGCAGAGAGCTGTACCTCAGTATTAAAGTGGTGTTTCCTCTTCTTCCAGAGGTTCTCACCTCATTGCTTGAACTGCCCTGCTCCCTGCATTCGGGTCATGGCTTGATCTACAGAACACCAGCTTTCTATCATATTTCACTTGTGTTACAGGAGAGAGCAGTGCAGAATTTGATGCTCAAGTGACAGAGCAGCCCCTTAAGGTGGGTTGGAGACCCACCAGAAGAAGCAGCTGAGGGCAGGGAACTCTGTGCCTTTCGTAACCAGTAGTGGGAGAACTAGAGACCAGGAGCATAGACTGCATGCACTATGAAGAATTTGGAGCAAAAGTAGAGCAAAGAATATTGATAATATTTGAAAGACTGTACTACCCTGGCATGGGTGAGACAGAGTGTTTAGAGGCAAAATTGCTTTTTTGCAGGCTGAGAGATGCGTGTGTTTAAACGGACTTTATAAGCTTGGAAAATGAAGTGTCTCTGGCTTGAACCATTTAAAGATGTTTTTTCCAAAAGAGAAGAACACCTACAGTGGTTTAATTACATTGGAAATGTAAAAGAAACACTGGAATATCTGCTCTATCTCAGGCCAAATTAGTGAAATTAATACCTTCTAGTGTGTAGTCTTGGCTAGAAATAGCACAGTAGCAATTCTCATAGCAGAAATGCACTGTCTTTATCTTACAGAGTAACCAGAGAATAAGAAGAGGACAAACAAAGTCCATATTTCAGACTTTTCCAAAAACTTCTGTTTCATACATGATAACAATCCCTGTGATCTTAAGGTAGAATGATTTTGCTCAAATTATTTATGTCCTTCCTAGTCCCTCTGAAATGAACAGGTAAAATAACTGGAAACAGAAGGTCCAGATACCACTCTGCAGTGGTCATATTGCTTTCACAGAATCATACAATCATAGAATGGCTTGGGCTAGAAAGGACCTTAAAGGTCATCAAGTTCCAACCCCAGTTCCCTGGTTTGGTTGCCATCCATGAACTCAGGCTGCACAGGATCTCATCCAACCTGGCATTGAACACCTCCAGGGATGGGGCATTCACAACCTGTCTGGACTACCTGTTCCAGTACCTCATCACCCTCTCAGGGAAAAACTTCCTGACATCAAATCTAAGTCTCCTCTCTTTTAGTATAAAACTCTTCCCCTTGACCAAATGTTACCTACCCTTTCAATGCAGCTATGTGGTGTTCAGCATGCTTCTTTGTGGTGCCACATCTATTGATGTCCAAGTAGAAACAATGCCTTACTTTGAAACAATTGTAGAATATATTTTGTAGCCTAGGACTGATTCACAATAGCCTACTGAAATGGTTTTTATTTCATCGGGTAATCAATAGCTTTACTCTGTCTCTTAATATATTTTGGTGAAGATGCATTCCAGCACTCAGCCACAGCTTGTCTGAGCTTTTTTTTTTTTTTTTTAATTGAAGAGCACCCCATGTAAAAAGTCATTTAGAACAGTAGCAGCTGTATTGCTTTATTTAGGCAAAAACAGTGTTGTTATATGTCATCTTGCAGCTGATGCGAGAGCTCTGAATGGAGCCTTGGCATTATCAGTTTGACAATGATTTGATGCAATACTAAACTGCTATAAATTAGTGTCAAGAAGCAAAATGCTAATGATAGGGGCTCCTCTCTGTGCTGTTGATTTAAATAGCATGTTTCTTTAAAACTCAACAGTGACTCACTCTCTTAAATAAAACCCCACTGTGCTATTTAAATAATACCATGTAGCTCTACTGCATATTTCTTTTGATTCTGAGTACTTCAGTGTTTACTTGAAAAAGCTATCCAAACAAGATTGTGAACATCATACTGGATAATACTGCGAAATATATTACTTTGTGCACCATTTTTTAAAAAATAAATATTTGAATATTCTATTTTCATATGCTCTACAGCATGCAGAACTGAGGCTGAAAGTGGCTTTGTTTTTTCTCTTGGATTTGATATCAGACAAAAGTGAAGTCCTGAGCAGCATTTTAAATTCATTCAGTATGTTCCAGGACCCTGTTTCATTTTCTTTCATGCAACTAAAGAGACATTGATTAGAGAATTTCTCATAATTGAGGAAATCAATTTGATGTTGGATTCCCAAATCCTTCCGGCAAATATTGGATAAGCATTAAGTTCATTGGCTCCATCACAGTTTAACTAGCTTAGGCATTTCATTGCAGTTTTAATCGTTGATGAGTAATGCTGGTGGCATGAAAGCTTTTCTCCAAATGTCAGATAAAATGCTCTAGTTTTATTATATGTAGGTAAATATGCCAATATATCAGCTTTGTGCTGCTTTCTTCATTCTTACACAAATGCATCTGATGCTCTCTAATCCTATTTTCAGTGCTACTGAAGAAGAAGTCATAATCAACAATCTATTATGTTTTACTAATAAATATCTGCTGCAGGTGTATTCTACACATTGAAGCATAAAGAAATGGAAACAGAGTCCTCAAAAAGAAGAAAATACATCTTGTCTTTAAGACACTCCTTACTCTTCAGAATAAAATAAATATTTTAGAGCAATGTTTTTTAAAACTGAACCAAAACCGATGACAAACAAATCCTTCCCAAGCCCAAGATCTTCCCATTATCTGTAATTTCCTCTTGCCAGGAAAAACATTGCGAGTTGGCAAGCAAGTTCTACAACCAAAATGAGGGTTGATAAGAATGATCTCAAGGAGGAAGAATGTCATCCTGTTGAGGACACTATGAAGTATACCTCTTTTACCAGCCCAGAAGTGGTTACAGAGCTCCTAACTTCAACACCTCAGATTACAAGAGTATACAGAGTCTGTGGAGAGATACATTTCAGGTAACCATCACATAAGCTGATACAGGACTTATCAGTTTGAAACAGGATCCTACCCTTCACCTGGAAATGAACTGGAAGATAATATTGTTTACAGATAGTATATCTTGTAAAAACCCATCAATTTCTGCATTAATAAAAAATCACTGAAAGAGAATCATGAGTAATAATCTGGCAGAAACAAATAATCATTTTGACATAATCTGTCCTCTGGGTAATAAAACTAAAATTCTCCTTTGTGTCAAAATTGTAGTTCACACAGAAACTGAACTACAAATTGCCCTTGCTTCGCACCAGCTTCAGTGTGAACAATGACATGTCAAGAAATATTCATATTATCAATCATAAAATCCATGTGTGTTTCAGCAAGGAGGGAAATACAGCTACCTGTCACTTCTAGGCCAGGCATATAGACCCAAGGAATTATAAGATTCTTTCCTCCACTTTTCCTGCATTCATACAGGCAGAATTCCTTGTTTATGCTAATAATTTAATAACCCAAAATCACCTACATCATCCCCATATCAAAAGTGCAAAAGTTCAAAAGATGTAAATGAACCGCTGTCTTGGGTGTACTCCTGCACAGTCTGTCTATGAGTCCGGACTGTATTTCCACTTCAGAGTTCTCCTTTCCCCTAGGTGTTCACTCACTGTGATTTTTATATACTGAACATACAAGCTGCCTTCATGATCACTGAATTCAGATAATTTTGTGGGAAGAAACAAAGAAATAGCCCACAAAGGGGTATCTGGTTGATGGTAGGAAGAGTAGCAAGAGTGGGGCCTGTGAGCAACTGACTTTGATGGAGTTAGGAAGATGAATATAGGAAAAGATATCAAGATAGGTAAAGAAGAGAAGATAGGTGGGACAAAGAGAAAGAAGGCAGGGAGAGATAATAGAAGAAAGGAAAATCAAGAAATAGGAGAGAAAAGGCATTACAGAAGAGTCACATGAGAAAAGTCCTCAGATGCCTGAGTGGCCACTCATGATGCCACTTGTGTTGGCTACTCCATCTTGATTGTGTAGCATTAGCAGCCACCCTGTTGTCTTCCTGCTGTGACTAGAGAAAAAATACAGCGACTGTGCAACCCATTCAAGTGAAAGAGTTTGCAAATGAGTGCATTAAGGACAAGGCAATTAGTAATATTTCTTTCTTTTTTTTTTTTTCTCCCTCCTAAGATATTGATTCCCTCCCTGCAACAAGTGTACAATTGACGTAGCCAGTGCTTCCATCCTGTAATTGTCCATTGCCCTGTGCCCTGCTTTTGCACATTTTGACTAAATCAGACCTGTAACTGTTACACATGTGGGAAAGAGGACTTGTTCCTCCCCCATTACAGAGGCAAAGGGAATTAATATATCGCCCTTTGTCCTTTCCTTATTATTATTATTATTACTTAACCCTCAGAAGAACATAACAACTTCCCCACACACACATAAGCAGACTTTACCTAAGTGTTTCACCAGATGATCCCCTTCTTTTCCACAGGTTCACCAGGCTGCTTGAGCGGCTTGCAGCCGAAGATGACTTTCCATCCCCTACGTGCATGCGGACCACAGTCGATGTGGTGAACGCGCTGCGCACATTCCTTTCAGGCTTAGCAAGGATGATGTAGACCTTGGGCACAAACATACAACCAAGGGCCACCGTGGCACTCAGACTCACTGAGAAACACATGGTGATTATCTTGTAGTTGCTTCCAAAATATATTGGCACAAAAGCCAGCCAAATGATGCAGGTGGTATACATTGTAAAGGCAATATACTTCGCTTCATTGAAATTAGCTGGGACATTTCTTGTCTTAAATGCATAAAAGGTGCAACTCAAAATTAATAATCCATTATATCCAAGGGGGGTTACAACACCCAAGTTGGTGGTGTTACAAATCAAGTAGACCTCTCGGATGCTTGGGTAATCATGCATTATATCGGGTGGTTCCATTATAAAGAGGGCAACAATTATGCCTAATTGTATACATATCAAGATAAACGCAATAACTAGTTGGGCACAGGCACTCATGAATCTAGGTTTCTTTGTACAAATTTTCTTCTTGCTGCCAGCCAGGATTCTTGCAATGCGGTTGGTTTTAGTTACTAGAGCAGAATAACTCATAGCTGGGGAGAGACCAATGCCAATTCGTTGAAGATAGCAGTAAATCTGTTGAGGTTTTGCGATGAGACAGAAAGTGCACAAGTAACCCAAGCAGATACCAGCTAGAATGATGTAGCAAAGTTCTCGGCTGGAAGATTTGACCACTGGAGTATCACGGTACATTATGAATATAACCGTAACAAACAAGGTTGCCAGCAGACCCAGGCATGCAAAAACAACTGCTGCAATTGGTTCAGGATCACCCCATCTGAGATACTGGACTGGGATGAGGTCACAACCTACAGGGAAAAAAAAAAAAAAGTAAATTCAGGTATGTAGGAGTTAGATTCTTTAATGATAATGTTATAGATTGCACTGATTTTTCTCTTCTCTTTCATGAAGTTGCTGTTAACATCAGTGTAGGCTAGTATTATGTTAATATAATCGCACACTGAATATTTTTCAGCAACAGTTCATTTCAGTAACGCACTTTAACTGTTTGAAGTCTAACAGTCTAACACTATGACTGAAAAAATAAGCAAAATATGAAGTCACATCTTCTTACAGTGGAATTTAACTTTTTTTTTTTTTTTATTTAGTAATTTAAGGACAAATTTCATTATCAAGTTGCATTGCTTGGATGTGAAATACTTAAAAGTTGTCTGTATTGCATATGTCCTTTAAGGGCCAGACATCACTGATATTGTAACATACACTAACTATGAAGTATATTGATACTGGTTTAATAACTGTACTGATATTCTAGCCATCAAGAAAAAGAGTACTTCTTTCTCAAGCAGAATTCTTTTTTCCAGCATGACTTTACTGGGACTAAAGATGTGGTTGATATGTACTTTGGGATGTCCCACTGTGCTCATTTTCTTATCTGACATTCATGCTTTTAAAATGTTTGAGGAATTAATCCCTCATCTAGCGCGTGAAATAAAACCGATGACAATAAATTAGAGTCAAAGTTGAATTAAAAATGTGCAACCCCTTCTAAGGAAATTTGTTTTTTCAGTTTCTATATAGGTTTAATAAGTCATTCTTTGTACCTGTTATAGACAAAAAGCTCTTCATTCTACAGTGTGCTTGACTAAATAGTTCACTTGACTAACCTTTCTTGAAAATTAAAAAAGACCTCAAGATTTTGGACTGTTGGAATCAAATTGCTGATTTTTTCTTGGCCCAGACAGAGAAGTGTTGGCCTGCCTTGGGGTAGAGAGTGGTAAAAGAAATTTACCCCTTGTGGATGCAGTGCTGGGCACTTCTTAACTTCTGTATTTTCAGTAGTGAGGGCAATCTGAACAAGGCACTGTTTGATGAGGACCTGAACGCTGAGCAATTCAAAGTAATAAGGGAGCCTGGGATCTCAATGTCTTTGTGATCAGTAGAAAAGCTAGGCATCTGATTTTTTTTGTGTGTAATTCCTACGTGTAAGATGTCTAGTCTTTTCATTTATTTTCAGGGGAGCTTAAGGTAGTTTGAAATCTCTCACTGACATTCTTAATGGTATAAAAACTTTCCATGGTAATAGTTTTGGTTAATATTAGATTTAGGTCACTTCTTCTTCCAGTATTTCTTACATTGTGTATTTCTGAACAATACTGTAAAAAATATAAGTATCTACAGTATGATATTATAATAAATATGATGTTTTGCAAAAGTATGAAGCAGATAGTTCTGTATTCCTGCAGAAAAATCAGCAGAATTAGGGTAACCAAATCTTTGACATAACTGCAGTTAAAGGATATATATTTGTATCGCTTCAGTATAACAGTTTTGCCCTTGATAACTAAACAAAGATTAATTGGCCATTTGTATTTTAACTGCTTTGGTGTGATAAGCTTTCTGTAGCAGTAATAAAATTATTGCCACGTCTTAATGTAACAAAGACATTTATATCTTCATGAAACACTCTAATGAGCGTCCATTAAATCCTTCTGGTTTTAAAGGGTTTTCTTATTCAGACTGAGGGAGACAAAGTATTTCATTCTGACTTCATCAAGATTAATGTAGCATGCAAATCACAAAATCACAAAATCGTAGGGGTTGGAAGGGACCTCTAGAGATCACTGAGTCCAACCCCCTGCCAAAGCAGCTCCCTAGCCCAGGTTGCACAGGTGGGCATCCAGGTGGGTCTTGAGAAGGGAGAAATGGCATCATTAAAATCATTCTATACCAGTAAGAGTGGTGGAAGAAGGGTGAATAGCAGAAAGCACTCTCTGGGGTAAGTAGATATCCTTCCTCATATGAGTCCTTCCCAAAGAAGTTATTTGAGTAACAGACCTCCAAATCCATGCTGATTGCTGATCCAAGAAGGACTTGGGTTTCTGATGGACAAAAAGCTGGACATGAGCCAGCAGTGTGCACAGAAGGCCAAAAGCACCCTGGACTACATCAAAAGACAGGTGGCAGCAGGGAGGGAGGTGGTTGCTTCCCTCTTCTCTGCCCTTGTGATGCCCTATCTGGAGTACTGCATCCAGGCTTGGGTCCCCTAGCACAGGAAGGATGTGGAGCTGTTGAAGTGGGTCCAGAGAAGGGGCAACAAAGATGATCAAAGTGCTGGAAAAACTCTCCAATGAAGATAGATCAATTGGGCTTGTTCAGCTTGGAGAAGAGAAGGCTCTGGGGATATTTTATTGAGTCCTTCCAGTAAGTACTTGAAGGGAACATACAAGCAGAAGGAATGACCAACTTGTTACACAGTCTGGTAGTGATAGTACAAGGGGGAATAGCTTTAAACTAAAAGAGAGGAGATTCAGGTGAGATGTTAGGAATAAATTTCTTACTCAGAATGTGGTGAGGCCCTGGCACAGGCTGCCCAGAGAAGCTGAGGATGCCCCATCCCAGGAGGTGTTCAAGGCAGGGTTGGATGGGATCTTAGGCAGCCTGAGCTGGTGGGTGGCAACCAGCCCATGGCAGGAAGTTGGAACTAGATGATCTTTTAGGTCCCCTCCAACCTATACCATTCTATGATTCCATGATATCATCAAATGTATTGAATATTTTGTAGAAACAATTTGTTACCAGTCTCTATTACTTCCGTATCTCAGACTGGAATTTTATAATGTTCTTACCTACCTTTACCTGTAGACAATGATATAGAGGCTGACCTGTGCACAGTTTTTAACATTACAACACAGGTTAACTGTAGCCAAACATTTCTTTCTGGTTTCATGCCTTTCTTGCTTTATTACCCTTATACATTCACTTAATAAAATACCTGAGAAAAGAGTTGAAACTTGTGCTATTTTTATTCTCTGTCACTTGATGTACTTTGCAAGGGGAATGCTAAACTGTGCTATTATTTATTCTTCAGTTAAGATTTAAGGACTGGATAGTCTTCATAAAGCAAATGACTGGTGAGGTTTTCATTTGACAACTTTGCAGCTAATGGTTTCTGACAATGACACTTTGCAGAGATGATCAAATCAAGTAAAAGAAATATGGAAAAATGGCACAGTCTCTGTACAGTCAGTTTGATGGCCATTATTATACCAAGGCAAATGCTGAAAATGCTAATAAAAGACTTAATTCCCATCTCAGAAATAACTGTGTGCTCAGTGGACAAGATACCACCCCACAGCCCACCTCTTACACTTCATCAACATCTCCAAGCACCTGGAAAGTCTTTCCTCACTGGCTCAGAAACTCCAGCTGGAACAGAGACAGCAGGCCTGTCCTGTCTTCCCTGCAGTGTGCTGAAGCAATCTTTGGCTCATGGAAAGGCTGTTAGGAGCAAGTCCAATTTGGAGCAGGTATAGAGTTGTGCTCAAGAGTTCACTGCTTCTGGGACCAGAACACCAGTAAAACTGACATAAAACAGCCTCTATGTTCCTCTGGCCAGAGACATAGACTGTGGGAGCGAAGTACTAGATATGCATGTAAATAGCAAGACAGATACAAAATATTAGAGTCCCATTCAACTTGATAGGGAAGAGATTTCTGCAAGGAGAATAATAAAAAAGAAAAAATCACCAACAAATTACAGATGAAGATATCTGCAGATTTCCTGAGAAAGAAAGAAAATAATAATAATACAATATTCTGGAAGAATATCTGCCTCTCTAAGTATGGGGTAAATAGTGCAATAAATGAGATGAGATCTCTTGAAGGTTTGACCCCTATCATACGTCTATGAGTCGACTCTACTCTCTCTGTTGAGCTAAACTTGCCACTTCTGATCTCCCGTATTGCTTTAAAATTAGTTCATCTGCATAAGAGTTCACAGACATGAAACACTGTGTTATCATGCCCATTTTATGAGGATTTAATCATGACTCTGTCTTAATTTATTATTACGGCCTAATAGACCTCACTAAATCTTCACCATCCATAAAACTGAAAATCTCTTTTGTGACAGGCAATATAAAACACATAATTAAGCTAGTTCTGAAGGTAAACATGACAGATTAAGGCTTGTAAATAGGATGCACACTGAAAAGTGAAGGGAATTCAGGGAAATCCCATAAGTCAACATCACGAACAGAAGTTCATTAACTCTCCATATGGAGTGTAGAACTGACAGAAAGTTATGGCTGTTTTTGTAAATTATAAATATTTTTGTCGAGTTAGGCACCCCTTAAGAAAAGATGCACTTTTCTTTTTAGCTTTTTTTTCTTATTCCTGTCATTGATAGCAGGAGTTCAACCACCAAGTCTAAACAACAATCTACCGACTTAGAATCATAGAATAGAATCATGGACTTGCATGAGTTACAAGGGACCTTTAAAGGCCATCTAGTCTAACTTCCCTGCGAAGAACAGTGGTATCTACAGATAAATAAGTTTTCTCAGAGCCCCATTCAACCTGACCTTGAGAGTCTCCAGGGACCAGGCAGTTCACAACTACTTAGTTGTGAAAGAGAATCTTGATACAGGACTTACCACATGTGATTTAATGTGTATTGCTGCCATGCTGTTAGATTTTTTAAATGAATACTCCTGAGTGTTCCCCATGCCATAATTCCAAAAGATGGTAGAAGGGAAATCTTGATTAGTGATTCGGGTTTTCACATATGGAGAGCTGAGAGACAGGAATGTAGGAGTCAGAACCAAAATCCTAATGAATCTGGCAGGGAAATCTTCATAGTAATGAATTTTTGGGGGATAAAACCCCCAACTATTGCCTAAACTTACAAGTCTACACTCTTCAAAGCCCTGGGTGAAAAATCAGCACTGCTGATGTCCACATGGAATATGCACTATTGAAATGAGAGAGCACATCTTTAACATTGCAGTACTAAGATCTGGTACCTTTTGCTATGTTAATTTGAACTAATAAGATGAACAGTTTTTTGTCTTGTTCCAGTGGGATCTTTTATAGTCACTACAATGGGAGAGAATGCAGAGGCAAGCATCTGTTTAATTATCGTATGCAGCAGCTTTTAGGTTGGCACTTTAATGAAACCATCCACGAGGGTGGGTTTGCACACCCAAGGGGTGCAGCTGAGAGCAGGAGGAGGGACCTATCACATCCTAAACTGCAACAGCTGAGGCTTCTGTATCTCAGAAGGTGAAGTTCCAAGTAACTCAAGTATACTGACTTAGCTGTGCACTGCTGTAAAAGGCAAGGCCACGAGTCTTAGAATAGTTCATTACAGTTATTCTATGTGAATCAAGGAATTGAATTAGATTGAATCTACAGACTTCTTAAAACTAGGACGCATAGCTTGAGCAAACAGGTAACTTTAGGAAGAAACATAGAGACCATGGAAATGTGTTGACCGTTGAAGGTAAGAGAAGAAAAGTAGAGCTGCTGTTTGCAACTCAACACAGGGGTGGACCCATGAAGATAAGGACAACACAGTGGTAGATAGAGCTGCTGTTCACAGCACAATTGAGGGGCCAGAGAAGTGGAGTTGCTGTTTGCAACTCAGTGGGGGAGTGCTGTGAAGATAAGGAGGCCAAGTTGCTGTTGGCACATAATGCAATACCCTTAACGGTTGGAAATTTACTCTTAGCTTTAATCCCCAAACCACCATAGATGTCAATCACATTTTGTCCATATCTTTGGAATGTGATGAATATTAATGTGTTATGCCTTTAAATGTGTAGTTGTTTCTCTCTTCATTGTGCATGTTTGGTGGAGCGATCCCCATGCAACCAGCGCTGTAATAAAGGGAATACCAGCTTGACATAACTCAGTGGTGTGTCAAGTTACTTTGTCGGTTTTCTCAGATTCATATGACCACATGGAGAATGGTTCCTAAATTACACAAATGGACAGACTGACTGGATCAGCTGATGAGTTGTAGGAGTTGGGTCCATCCATATGTTAGCTCTGATGTTTTGACTTGAGTTTCACCAAAAAAAATGCTGTCTCCGTTTAAATGTAGTGTTTTTAATGCAGAGATCTTGGTTGTGATATTGTCACCTGAACACTTAACTCATTATTATCTGCTTTTCTCAACAGGCAGATATGACAAAGACTTATGGAAAAGGCTACATTTCATTTGGCATAAAAAGGAACGGAAAAGGAAGTGTACGTTTCCTGTGAAATTAGGGCGAAAAATCAGACTTCATCTTAGCTGATGCGCCATCTGTAATGATGGAGACATCCTGACAAAAATTGTGTCCTTCTTTTAACCTCTGTCTGAATTACAACCTTAGAAATTATGATCAAAAGCAGAATCTTAATAATACTTCAGCAGCAAAATCAGTGTCAGCATAGGCTAGATTCTGTTATGCCTCATGCTCACAACTGTCAGTCAATTACTGAAATTACCAATGGTTTCAACTTTATTATGAATTGTGATAAAAGAAAGCCATTTGATGGCAACAAGAAATTACTGTTAGAAAATGTTTCAGGCAATGATATGAATAATGTTTTTTCATTAAGATGTTGAGATAGGTTGATACAGATGAATGAGATATACGATTTTCAGAACCCCACATCACAGCAAGGATGGGCAGCTAGCAGGAAGAACCAGCATCACCTCAATGCTCAGCCCCAGCTGGATTGTACTAGACAATGCCCAGGGCTCCTGGCACTGCCTGTTTTCTGCTGATCTCACTGACAGCATGAGCAATGCCCTCATTATGGGAATAGAATGTTGTTTCTGCATAAGAACAAAAAAAAAAAAAATTCATTTCATGGTCTCTGTGGCCATCCAGCATAACAGAAATTAGAAATAAAGATGGTAAATTGTTTGGCAGTATGCAGCTATAGCTAGTAACAATTTCTGTTCAGCCACTATGAATACATATGTAATATTTTGTCACATGACATAACCAAGGAAGTGAGGGCAAGTTGGAATTTGCCTTTCTGAAGAGGCATCAGGAAGACCTGACATCCCCCCAATGCTCTTTGATTAACAAAAGAAATGTCCTTCGGACAGAAGGGAAGAGGCCTTGGAGAAAATCATCATACCAATACAATAAGAAGAGTTCTGAGACATCTTGGAAACAACAGGATGATGACTGGCTGGCGGTAAAATAGAATAAGAATCAGAATGTAATTAACAAATGTAAATCTGGTAAGATTGTGAACATGGGTACCCAGCCAATGGGAAAACAGGTCAGGGAGTAAGCCTGTGGGAGACAAAGTATAAAAGTTCTAATGGTGTTCCCATAGATGTGCTTCTGTCAGCAGGAAGCCTGCCATTGCAATCTCAAATAAAAAATTTATTCACCAGAGATTCTGTCTCCTAAAAATTATCTCAGACTTTTCTGACATCAGGATGCGGGGAGGACTCATTTTCATTTCTCAGTGAGAAATCCTGATAAAGAAGATCTTGTTGGTGAGGTCTTTCTTCTCCAGCTACAGAGGACATTACAATCACAGACTCTCATCTTGCTAGGGGACTTCAACCACCCTGACATCTGCTGGAAAAGTAGCATGATGAGCTATAAGTGATTTAGGAGGCTCCTGGAATACATTGAGGACAACTTCCTGAGCCAGACAATAGACAGCCCCACCAAGGGGTATGCAATGCCAGATCTGTTGCTCACCAATGCTAGTGAACTGATTGATTACATCAGCACTGGTGGTAACTTGTGCTGTAGTGACCATGCAGTGGTGGACTTTACACCCCCAAGGGAACTGGGCAGACAAAGAGTAAAATCAGGATGTAAAATCTTAGGAAAACCAAATTCCAGCTCTTCACCGAGTTAGTCAACAAACCCACCTGGGAAACCACCCTCAGGCAAGAGAGCAAAGCAGAGATAGAAGATCTTGAAGGAAGCTTTTCTTGGGGCACAAGAACTCTCCATCCTCAGGTACAAGAAGCCAGGAAAGAGAGGCAAGAAACTCAAATGATCCTATGATTCTGTGATTCCGTGAATCCAGATAAGTACAGTCTTGGGCTCAGGAGAGAGCAGTTGTGAATAGAACACAGCACCAGTATGTTCAGAGCACGCTGAAGTGTTTTGACTTGTAGAGGTGGCGTGTACTTTTTCAGTCCTTTCCATTCAAGGGTAGTTCGGATACTCCAGTTCCTAACTAGCATTTTCAAACATGAAGACAAGATCATAATGATGCTATACTGGGTATACTGCACCTTACTAGGTGAAGGAATTTTTGTAACTATAGCAAAAATACACATTTCTGATGTTTAGCCTTATCCATGAATGACAAAGAAAATTTCTCAAAAACTGTATAGTATTTCAGCTTCTATGTTCATCTGAATCTAATGAAGAAAATTAAATAATCAGCGTAGTTGGAGAACACAGAAAGTAAGGAAAACATCAATACAGCCTGAAGATAATCCAGATTTCACTTAACAAATATCATCTACTTTCTTTGATGTCTCTGAGGTTACTAGACAGAACTGTTCCTGTTGTTACTTTGTACTGTCCCTGAATCACAGAAAGAAGGAATAATTATTTCTTTCCCCTCCAAAAATACCCTCAAAAAAAAGCCCCTAGAGATAACCAACATGTTCCTACAGCCACTGACAAACTTTTAGGTTGCTGAGCAAAACTTGTTCAGTTTTACCAAGGCATCCCTTCTGAATGTAGAAGATCATGCCCTCAAAGTCAGCAGGGTTTCCTGGAGAACCAAGAAGCCATTCACATCAGTCTACTGAAAAATTGATTGCATCAAGATTTGGACCAGAGAAGATAAGTAAGTTTCTTTATTCGTATCTAAACACACCCAGAATCCATTTCTCTTCTTTCCACTGTAAATGTAATGCCATTAAGTGCTTTAAAGAACAGTGGAGGTAGGAGCATATACTTCTGTACTTCAAATTGATGTTTCTCCCACTCTAATTGAGTATGGCTCAGCTACACAGACTGCTGTGTGAAGTGGTTCTGTCTCATATAGGCATTGTTAACGAAGTGTATGAGGAAGAAGGGAATCTATAGTAGATAACTGGTTGACACTAATATAGGCAGAAGAAATAGACCTGGAGTATATCTGGGTATAGTATACGTGGATTAGGGGGAAAAGAAAAGAGAATTAGTAGGTTTGTTTTCAAGGTGCAGCTTAGTCCCTGGGGAGTGTTTTGTTCACAAGTAATGAAAACAAAATTCTCAAGGAATAAAATATTAGAAGCTAAATATTGTTTTCCTAGCCTCAGTTTTTCTAGATGATATTTTCCAGTAACTGATTTAATCAAGAGAAATTCTTCCTCCCACTTGTCTTTCCCTTTTTACTTAATAAGCCTTACTGTACTTGAGATCTCACAGCTCTTTTTCTTTTATGAGAGTAATGTTTTCCTACACACATTGCATCTCTTCTGTCTGCTCTCCTCCTGCATCTCAATTCTGATACTCCACTGGTGGCTGAAAAGCAACACTAAATTTCTTTTCACAAGCAGCATCCCAACCATTACATCTTTTATATATTGAAGTTTGTGGCAGAAATTGATGCTGGTCATTGAGTATAAGAAAACTGAAGTAATGTTTTATTGTATGAGCCAAGAAAGGATTCCAAAAATGTTTTTATCTAAGTTCAGATCTCTGGCAGACAGTGAGGAGCAGCTTCACATTGAAAACCTTTTCAGTTGCATGGTTGATAAATTTACTGGCTCAAAAACCAGAGGCTCAAAACTAGAACTCTCATCTAAAAGTGACCATGCAAGAAGACTTACTCCAATGAGCTTTTATGTGTAGCCTTGAGGATCTGACATTACCTAAGATATGGCTTTATCTTGCAGCAAAGAGACACAGACTGCTGCAGTATCAGAAGTAGGGATATTTCAAGGAGATTGGTGTGTGCTTTGAAAAGTTAATGGCAAGTTTCCTCACCAGAATTCAAAATACACTTCCCTCTCCTTACATTTACTTCACGTTTATTACTAAACTTATGCTGTAAACAAAGTTAGACTGAGAGGTAGTTTCTTTACAAGCAGTAAATGTTGGGTTTATAAATATGATCGTAAAAATATGCAGCTCAATATATCGTATGGATAAGTTGGGAACAGACATTTTAAAATCTGTTTTTGATACAAAGCTAAGTAAGACCAGATCCAGCCATCATGTGACTGTAAGTTAGATGGGAACCATAGAACCAGGCAGCTATGATGATGGGTGTCCTGTAACCAGGAATGTATATTGTATAAGCAGTGCTCATAGAGGCCGAGGGTGGGTTCAGTTTCCAAATACTCTTATGAATGTGTACCTGGCTGAGGAGCTAGATCTCCTGAGGAGCATTGCTTGGCGCCGATGTCCACTGATGATTTACATCTGCCTATCTGCTTTCATTGCTATTAAGACACAAAATGCATGTCTAAAGACAAATGAAATATTTGCAAAATACAGCAGCAGATGTATCACACAAAGCAGTTGGCTTGACTGGAAAGGCACCTTTCCTTTAAAATGATGGTGGAAAAGCACTGACCAACTCTTGTTCTTCCATCCTAAAGGCAAAGTAATATCTTGAGAGGGTAACACGAGATTCTTAGAGTAATTTCTCTCCTAGCCTCATTGTAGCAGCTGCTGTTCTAGCTGATCTTCTTTGGGTAAAAACTTAGGTGCTAGCTGAAAATACCTGGGACCTGCCAAATTTCAAAGAAGAGTCTGGGTGGTTGAAGAGCTGGCCATTTGCACAAGTTGACCTTCACAAGCTGATCACCTGGTGCAGCAGTCTTGTCCCTGCAGTGCAAGTCAATGTACCCAGCCAGAATGTGAATGTGAAATTATCTTGTGTACTATGTGCTGGAGGAAGGGATCACATGGATTTTTCTTCCCTTCTTCATTTTTATGACATGAAAATGCTTTTCCTGATGTGGGAGGGGTTTTCTGACTGATTGCTGTGTGTTCAGGAAGGCAGCACTGTGGGAGGGGGTTGGAGGAGAGCTTACCAATCTAATTTATTGCTGTTTCAGTTTTATCAGTCAGAAGTTTTCCTGAGAAGCTTAATGTTTGACATTTTCTGATAAATCCCCTATCAGTTTCATAGCTAAATGATTTTTTTCAAATTGTTATCTGCAGCAATTAGTCTCCTTAGCTCATGTATTACCACAATGTAACATCCCTTACCAGGGAAAGATTTTGATTAACTTTATAGAAATATATCTAATGGCCAAACACTGCCTGACACTCTTCCAATTACATAAGTTCACCCAGCAAATTGTTTTTCCTTATGTCTTCCTCCTCTTTAATCTCATTCATTTCTCCCTTTCTCCATAGAATTTGTTTGCAAACTGAGTCCGTGAGCTCTTCTAGAAAAAGCCTGTCTCTTCTACTCTTGTGCAAAGTCTGACATAATGAAAACCCAATCCCTGTACAGTATTTTAAGTGTCTGTTGCTCTGAGCATCTGAACACTCAAATTTTGTCAATTAGTCATAAAGAAGAGAGGCTGTGGGATACAAGTGTTGGAGCAATTTTGCCTCGGAAGTAGGCAAATTGGTATTCTTCAAGAATATGCAGATCTACACCATGGCCAGGAGAACTTGAAACCTAGGTTTTAGCAGACCACCTAATGAACAAAGAACTGCTAAAGAGCTAAGTCTGTTTGGAGCACTGATGCTTTCAACAGCAATAATTGCCACAACTAATTCAGATTAAAAAGGAATTATCCCATGACTCTTCTGGACCTGCTTGGGAGGTAAATAAAACCATATAAAGTTTGAACTTTTTTCATAATTTCTCTGATAATGATTCATTTTTCAGTGTGTTTGAGAAAGGGCATGGGCTGCACAAGCTGTTTGGTACTAGGACTCTTTTGAATTCAATGCTAGGTCTCAATTTGACTCCTGGATCGGCTTGAGATAGATAACAAATACCACTTTGAGTTCAGATTACAGCTATATCCCTAGGTTTTAGCTGACTAAAACAAAGAGTCCACATACTCACTTGTATCTGCCATTTGTTTCTTCAGCTTAGCAGATGAACATATTAATTGACAACATAAGCACACCCATAACTTGTTTACCTGTAAGCTCATCATTGGGCCAGGAGCCAAGCTGGCAGGCCTTGCACGTGTACTCATCAAAGACATATTCATTCTCTTTACAAGGAGTGCATGTCCAACAGCAACTCACTTCTCCTTTACGAATCACCTGAGACAAAAATAGACATTTGATTTAGCAACATAAATGTACATTCATGCTGCCCCAATTGCTAACTTTATTTTTCATCCTTTTAACTGCGAAAGTTCTTTTTTTTCAGAGAGCTCCTTTTCATGATATGTTGTTCATCCAAAAAGTGACCCAAATTCTCCGTTCCCACACCATGCATGTACCAGAAGTAACCAGCAACACAGTGGAAGGTACAGAGCCACAAAAACTGTATTTCCTCCTCCGCAGAAAATAAGAAAGATTCAAAATTTCATAGTTGTCAATGTGAAAACAGAAGTCAGTGCACAATACTCAAGACATACATTTCACTCCATGGTGGTTGAAACTGGGAATGATGAGGGGTTGTGTCACAGAATCACGGGATGCCTGAGGTTGGAATGGACCTCTGGGTCCATGTGGTCCAACCCTTGCTCCATCAGGGACACCCAGAGCTGGGTGCCCAGCACCATGTCCAGGTGGCTTTTGGAGGTATCCTAGTGGGTTACTCCATAATGTCTCTGGGCAACCTGTGACAGTGCTCTTATCACCTGCACAGCGTAGAAATGCTTCCTGGTGTTCAGAGGGAATCTGCTGCATTTCAGTTTGTGCCCATTGCCTCTTGTTCTGGCACTGGGCACAAACTGAAATGAGCTTAAGTGTTCATTATCCAAAGATTTTTGGATGCTTATTTTTCATCCAATCATGAGTAATTTGTTAAAATTGATATATTTTTTTCCAAATATCAAATTGAATATCCTCTCCAGAATCATTTAGATTACTGTATTTCTAATTAATGTCTAGGAATGAGAGTGTTATCTTGGTCCATTTTAACATTTGACCTGATTTCTCATTTTGTCATTTGCTGCCAAATGTCACTGCATACTCATGATTGAGATGTAGATTTTTCAAGACCCTTGTCTATCAATTTTGGCACTGACAGTATCTGTGGTTTTTGTCCATATGTCTTTTGTTGTTGTTGATTTAGATAAAGCTTCCCAATCTCTTCTTTATTTGTAAACACTTTTAAAACAAATACTTCCAATTGTATCATGAGAATTATGTTGACTTTTTGGCTTTTTAAATTTTTTTATTTTTATAAAATGATGAATTTAAAGAGGGCTTCAAAACCAAATGTCTTTATTGAAATTTCAACAAATGAAGAGCAACTTAATAAAAAATGACTGTCTTGCTCTTATTGCTCTTTATAAAGTTGTACTAAATAAAAAGTGCAATTTGTATCTTTTTCATCAACAATACAGGGATTTTAAAATTTGAAATTTGAATTTTCTTTTTAAAATCACAGAGGATGCAAGGAGATAAAAGTCACCTAATTAGCTATCCTTGGAGAAAAACCATAGGAGCATAAATGTTTTGCTCTATAAGAGTTTATATCACATCTACTTGCAAAGTAACATATCTGAGCTCCAGAAAAATTCATATATCTTGGGATGTCTTTCATTTTGATCTAAAACAAAAAGGTTGAACAAATGAGTTTTTAAAAATTCCTTGTGTTTGTCAAAATAAATTCTCAGACAGCTTGTACTAATTTTAGTCATATTTTGGTGAATCTGACATTTTACATTGTATAAAACACTCAACAAAGTGAAATGTCAAAAATAATGTCAATACGGTATTATCAAAACACCTTAACTTTTCTATCAAAGCAATTCATTTGCAGTTTTCTGTTAAACTTTTTACCAAATTAACACATTCTATAAAATACTTAGAATCTGAAAAAATAGAAAGAAAACTAGTTTACTCAGCTTTTCTTACCCAATACTAACAATAGTTATGTATCCTTCTCTAGGAATCAAAAGAATTGTTCTCAAGTCAGATTTTTTTTAATAAAACCATTTAGTCAGTTACTTCTTCATCCCTTTACTTTCCATTTCTTGAATATGTTTATTTTGTTGTTGTTGTTGGAACATTTTTTAACACTAAAATGATCTTTCCTGATCCTTTTACTAAAAAATATTATTAAAACATAAAAACCGCTTCACCATCCTCTTGTCTTCTGTTTAATCCATTGAACCAATTGAATAATATTATTATTATTTGAGTAACAATATGCCTTTGGACAATTTCAAATAAAGTTGGACTGTGTTCGGATTTTACTCAGTACTTCAGATGGATACACAAAACACTCCTAAGTAACAGCATCTCATTACACTGAAAATTTCAAATTCCTTTATAATAATTAATTCCAACATAATCCTGTAGGAAAACCACCAAGAAGTTAGGCAGGATCCAGCTTTTTCCATCGTCTGTGAAAGCAATGAAGATAAAGGACTATACAGTAAACTCAGAGATTCAGTCAGTAACCTAATGTGGAGCATTAGGACCATGTCAAATACTACGCTTGAAGCATGTGTGTGTGTGTGATAAACTGTCTTGACAGAGAAGAATTGATGTTTGGATTAGATAGTCTTACACGTCTTTTCCAATCTTAATGATCCTGTGATAATCCTCTTGGGAGAATCCTTGAAAACACAGGCAGAAGGTGGAAGGAACATTACTGAAGGTGAATGAAGATGCTTCCCATCCCGAGTTGTGGAAACAGGTTATAAAGGATCTCAGAGTAACCCAGTTCTGAAGTAAAATCAGTTTTTCCATCTCTTTCCTCTCAGATATATGTATTTGTAGCTGTAGCAAGCTAACATGCTGTAACTGAGATTAGCTACTGGGGGTGTAAGTCATCCTACCTTTCTTCATGACTCTCCAAAGTATGTTTCCATCTGAACTAACTGTCCTGACTGGACAATGAAAATAAATATGTTTCTAAGCCAAGATTACACTTATCTGTTTTTAAATCCTAACAGAGGATAAACAACTCCTGATATGAAATAATCTATATATTTCCACTGACTATGAAGTTTGGAAATTTTATATAACTGTACGTGCCTACGAAACTGAAGATACGTGCATTTGATTTGATGGAATTCACTGACTCTGCAAAAGACCAGCCAGTGAATAAACCATGGTAACTGTCCTAAAACTATGCAAGACTGACAGAAGTCTTTCACACTTGGTACTACAGAGCATGGCCAATCTCCTATCAACCTCTGCTCTAGCCACTTCCTGGATTTGCAAGTGTGCCATGTCAACAAACGAGAAAAGTTGTTTCTTTTTTAATTCATGCCTTTCCATTGCCCACGCCAATCCTCTCAGTGCACAAACTTTTATGCAAATGACTGCAAGGCAAGTTAGTGACTTGCTGAGCTTTTAGCTGCCTAGTTTTAGTCTCCAAAACAACGGAGTAGAATTAATATATGACAGGATCATCTATCTTTCTTCCTTACATCACCAACAACAGGAAGGAAGGAAAAATCTAGTATCTAAGAAAAAAAGGAAATGATAAAACATGTATTATTAAAAAACATATTACTTCTCTCACAATTCTAAGTAGCAGTAGTTACCATTGTTCTCTGAGGATATCGCAGATGTGAGGTGTGGGTAATAGTGTCTCAGTTTAGGTGTCTAGCACTGAATTAGTAGTAATTATTATTTATGAATTACGTGTACTTGTACTGACAAGTCCCAGCCAAGGGTTTACACTCCAGTGAATAAGATGCTATTAAAATATGCAGAAAAACAAATACAACAACAAAATAATGACAAAAACAATCAGCACCAAACTGTTTCTTCTCCGAAGCATTTGGATTATAAGGATAAAAAAGGCAACAGTTCACAAATACTGAAGTACGAGAGAATTCTAACTTATGAAAATTGTGAGATGACTGTGATATGAGCAGGAACTAAATATATAGTTAGAGAGAGAGAGAGATAGGAAAAACTTATTTTCAAATGTCAATGCTATGCATACAACTGAAATAAGTAGAAAATATATTTACCTTTATCTGTCCTTTTTCACAGGGTTCACTGCACACCGATCTGATGATATTATTTTTCTCTGACCATATTTCATCATCATCCATTTTCAGCTCACCATTGTCCCAGCTGCCAACATTGATATAGTCAAAGTAGTCCTTCCCCATTTTCTTAAAATTCATGATTTCATATCTTGAGAAAAACAAAAGGAAGATATAAATGAGCTTAGAAGAAGAACACCAGATGTAGTGAAAGTTGTCTCTGTCTTTAAAGATCCCTTCCAACTCAAACCAGCTTCTATATTCTGTTTCACACTGAAGTAAAAAGATAGTCAAAATCAAGCTGATAAAATATAAATGAGAAATTTCCAGAGTTGTGCTTGCCCTTGAATGTCTTCAAGTTCCCTCCAANTTTCCAACCTAATGTATCTATGAATCTATGATTCTATGAATCTATACCTTGTAATCCAGGCATTAGGTCTTGTTTAAAGAATGAAGCTGAGACATGAACCTATATTTTTCTTTTATAGTGTTGTAGCATCAAATGCTATCCTGTACCATACACAGAACCCTCTTCCCTTATTATTTAATTCCTCAGTAGTGAGAATGTATTAAATTCTTCATAGGTTTCACTATGAAGGGAAAGGATACCTAGGCCTCAGTTCTAGTCTGTTTCTGGGTAAGATTCCTTTGACATCTGAGAACAGAAGTGTTAAGAGTAGATTAGAGCTGATCACAGCTTTCAGGTTCACATTTTTCCTTCTTCCTATGCTTTCTTCTTAGTTTCCACAGAGTTCTAAAGAAAGTTTGTGAGGCAGCCTAGGATTCATCAGCCTCCTCTAGCATGCTGAACACCAGGCCACCTACCTGACCTAAAGGCCAGTTCTTTTAGCACTTGTAAAACATCTGTAACGTGGGGCAACTCCTGAAGTGATTATATTATATTTTATCTTCTCTTTAGTGGATTTTGCAGTGATTCGACTAAGCAATGTGAAAATCACTAAACAAACACTATAAACTGAGAATATAAATGCAATCCTAGGTTTAAAGAAACCTACCTGGTTTGTAAATGAGGGGCCAACTTTTTCCTAGCAACAGACACAAAATCAGTTCCCAAGGAAAGCCTATTGACAGAGCTGGATTAAGAGTAATATTGCTAGAGTGCACACTATGAAGTCCAATGCACAGATATGTAAAAGAATCAGCTCATTAAATCAAGAAGTCTCTTAAATAAGATACTAAAGTATCTCTCTTATGTTTTGTGGTAATACTTCAAGAATTATAGAACTATAGATTATCTAAAGTTGGAAGGGACCCACATGGATCACTGAGTCCAACCTGAGGCCATCATGAAGCCTTCTCTCAGCCCGCTCTGCTCTTGGCTGAACAAACCATGGGATCTTAGCTGCACTTGCCTTTAGGTCCTTCACCATCTTTGTAACTCTTTGACACCTTAATTCTGAGATTTAAACTTCACTGTGGTGAGGTAAAAACTAAAATGTCCATGTTTGTAGGCCACTCCAAAAGCAACTTCTGTGAATAGCAAGCAGTAGTTAGACTACGACATCAGTAATTTTTCTAGGCTGAAATAAAAAAAGTTACAGTAAAGCTCTCCTTTTTCTCTCTCGTTTTCAGAGATAGATCTCTGAATGTTTTAAAACAGGAGATAAAATCTGTCTCAGTGGAGAAACTAGTTTGACAGGAGGTCAGTGCCAAAATCAAACACAGGTCAGGATCAGGACTTCAAGCAACTGGTGAAATAAAATGGAAATGTAGCCTGACTGGATGGACAGTGTGACATCACCCATATCATGAGAATGCTGTTTTAATGCACACGGTGGTGATGGGTTGACAACTGGACAAGATGATCTTACTGATCTTTTCCAATCTTCAAGATACTATGATTCTATGAGAGTCTTAGTCTTCCTGAAATGAAAAGTAATGGGAAATGACTCAGCTAGTAAGGAAAGATTATTATTTTCCTGGATTTTAGAATATTTTACATTTTGTCCTGTATAAAGAAGGATGGCCGCACCTTTGAGACTCAGACACCCTGTCAAAACTAGAAGTGTAAAAATTATCAGATTGACACATAGAAATTTAATCCAGATAATTGCATACATAAATCAAAATAAACAGGTTGATTTTACACATAGTTAAAAAAAAAAAAAAGTAAGATTGTGAAGTTTTTGTTTGTTTGTTTTTGCTGAGGTTTACAAACATAATAATGGTCAGTTCAAGCATTAAACAGACCAACCAAAATGTTAGCCCAGAAGCCCTAGCAGAGTCTTTATTCCACACTGTCAGGACATTGTAATGTTCCTCTGAGGGTTGCTTTGTTAAAGTTGTCAATTCAGAGTTTTATGGGCAGATGAATGAAAGTACTGTCAATGCTTATCAGGCCACTGGAACTAAAATATTTATCCCTCCAGTAGCTTCAGACTAGCTTCATGCTTACATCCCAGGGGGGATACTGGAAAGAAACTTGATGTATTAAATAAACCTATTGCCTCAGTATGTAGTCTCTCACAAGACCTCTGCAGAGAACAGTATTGGTAGACTTCTAGTAATACCCAGACATGGGAAGTTCATTTCTATAGCAGAAGTTCATGAATCACTGGTTCCCTGGAGCTTGCTTGAGATACCATAGGGACAGTTTGTCACTTTAGGATAGAAGAGACCAGATGGTGCAATAACACATTTCCAGCAGTGCCCTTATCACAGTTCAAAACGCTTCAAAACAGAAGTGCCATGAGTTTGCTGAGAAGCCATATTCTGTTGGTAGCAAATAGACAAGACATCAACATCTAATTTTTCTTGCCTTTTCTACTTCTTTCTTGGAGTTTCCTTAGCATTTGAAGGCAGTTGTTCCCTCCTTGAGAAATCATGTCTACTGCTTCCATCCTGACTTGTTTTTTTTTCCCACATTCTCTTTCTCATCTAAAACAAGCTCTCCACTTGACTATCTATCTACTTTAAAGCTCAGCACACACATAAAGAACTTTGGGATAGGGCCAGGATTTGAAACATCTTGTGAGATTAACGATCTGTCGTATAATATCAAAACCACTTTGCAATACATCAAAATCTAGAGCTATTTAGGTCAGGAAGGCTTTTTACATTCCGTTTTCCTGCTTAACACCGCAACCACAGTACAGCTGTTAGGATTTACATTTCTGTTTTACGAAGTGAAGATGCAGCTAGCAACAAAAGTGAAGCGGGAAGATGAGACATTCCAGTACAACTGCACCATCTCCCATCTGCTGCAAACAGTACCTTGATCTACTCAGATCAAGGAATTAGAAATGGAGCTTCCTATAAAACCTCCTTACTAAAAAGTAAATTTTGACTCAGTATTGGCTACTTTAAGAACACAGTCTGGATTTAATGATGTGACAATTTTAGGACAAGAGGTAACAAGACCTGCACTTCTATAGTGACCAAGCTCTGAAAAACATTTTATCCCCACTCATATTTCTTTAGTTTCAGTAGGCAGAGACTGCTGTATCTCCTATACATCCAGTGATGCTGGACTTTTCAAAAGTCACATTAGATTGAGATGCACAACGTGGAAGCTCCATGCTCTCCAGTGAGACACTGGTGCTCTACTGTGACTTGAAGATCCAAGGTATTCAATTATATTCCTTGCAATAAATGGATTAAAACATTATTTCTAAGAATGCCCAAAGAAAAGGTAAATACAAGTTTTCCTCTGCAAAATTTAGTTGTTGTCATTGGTGCATGTTGTCTCGTGATTTATTGACTGAACTCTTCAGTCTTATAGGAAGAAACAAATGGAAATGAGACAGGAATAATGTAGAATGTAATTAATTGCACCCAAATATCAATAAAATCAAACAGAAATCTTTTAAGAGAAGTCTGTGACAAACCTGAAGCAGATTTCATCAGAAAAAAAACCAGACTGAGTACTTTTCTTCCGAATTCAGCTATTAGTAAAAATTGAAATGCATAATGGAAGACAGCCTTGCTCACCAAAACAATGCTGAAAATAAATTCCATCCATTCTTTTTTTTTTTTTTTTTTCTGGCCTCCTGTGTTTGATACCCTGATACCTCACAGTGCATTAGAGTTTGAGTCTGAAGATTTCTGAAATGTGTGTCAGCCTCATTTGCATGTGGCTGGCCTGCTATCTTTTGATAGAAAGGTTGACATTACATGTTTTCAAATAAAATGAGAAAAAATAATTTCTGAAATTGTAGAAATCTTTTGAAATATTGGAATATTCTGACCAATGGGTTTTATTTTCTTGTCTAGCTCTGTTCTGCAGTTAATTCTTTTGTTTCAGTTCACATTAGGTGGAAAAGACAAAATTTAAATAACGAGGGAACAGGATGACCAGTTTTCCCTCTAGTCATCTGTTCACAGAGTGTCATCACACAGATATTTAAAACCTTCCCAATAATGCTGACAGAAAGGACTGCCTCAATCAAGCTGGACTAAATGGAGTGAAATGAGGCAGGAATCTACTTGGTAAACTAGAAGGAAAATATAAATACACTTCAAATGCTATCACACATGCTCATCTTCTAGCAATTCAGTAGGCAGAAATCTAGAAAATTCTCATTATTATTCTGAATATGTGCTTCCATAAGGACACTGTATGTATGCCATAGCAACTCACGTTTCACATATGTATATTTATAGATATCCCAGACTAATCCATACATCTTTTGTATTTTAGCTTTCTGAATAAAATAACTATGTCTGGTTAATTATTCAAGTAATGACTTCTTACCTTTCAAACTCACAATTCTGAAATACCCAAAGAGAGAAACACTGTGATGGACATTATGGTCTGCAAACAGAAAACTGAAGGTTTCATGGTTTGCCACCCACAGAGGAAGACTGCAGACCTGAAAAGCTCTTTTCTTTAATTATATTACTAGATATAATTAAAAACACAGTAATGAAAAGAGTTATTCTGGAAAAATAAGCTCATAAAATCAGAAAATATGAAAAATAAGGCATGAGATCGTAGTTCTAATATTGTGTGATTGATCTATTATGTGCAGTTAGCATGTCTGCTATTACACATAAGTAGTTTGACAAATCTTAACATTACCTTCCTGGCGAGTCACCATTCTCATCAAACAAGATCATGTCCCCAGAGACCCCAGTAAAGTTGGTCTTCATGAGAGACTCCAGCAGCTTTCGTCCATCTATGGGCTTCATGGCATCACAAAGGCCCACATAGCCTGGACACAGCGACAGCTGCATATTGTGGAGGCCGTAAGCCATTGAGTATATCGCGTTGATTACAAAGCCCATCTTGGAGTCCTGAACGTGCTGTGTCCTCAGCGTCATCTGGCCTGCCAGGGAACATCACAAAGCAGGTGTTTAGTGTTCAGGGCTGAAACACGACCAGCTCCTTAGACATTTGCTAATGGATTGGCTATTAATTGTGGAAATTGCCTTCTTAAGCTGCTTGTAGTTCTTATCAGTATGCAGACTCACTTTGTTAAAAATAAAAATAATAAATAGTAGCAATAATTTTAAAATAAGAATTTTACTACCCAGTTGATTTTACTACTACAGTTTTACTATCCAGCTGTTGCTGTTCCTTGTGCAACACTGCACCTCATATGTATATATATCTCTATATATACGTACAAAACATTTGTCATTAACATCATAATATGAAGCTTCTTTGACTCCAGGAACTTCTCCCAGACTGTAGAAAAGTCTCAGAAACCTTTCTGGTGAATACTGGAGGTGGAGATACTAACATGGGCTGTATCTAGTGGCAGCCCTGTGGATGATACTTCTATTTCAGAGACATGGGAATCAATACTGTCTAAGCAGACTGACCTAGGCATGGGTTTTTTTAATGTACTGAAAGTTCACTATGCTAATAACTCTTCAGTCTCTATGTCCTTTGCTCCCTTCCATTTTGAAAAGTGATGATGTAGTGCAGATGAATGCAGATGAACTTAAAAACGTACACAAGTTTACTAACATAGGAAAATTACTGTCATCTTAAGCCATAATTGGTTAACCATTTCTATTTTCTTCTGAAGCACTGAGAGAAGCACAAGAAAAATTCCTTCAGCAGCAACCTGAAGGGTTTTTTGTTGTTTGTTTATTTGTTTGTTTGTTTTTTGTTTTTAATAATGCAGTGTTATTAACTGTAGAATCATAGACTCACAGAATCATTAAGTTTGGAAAAGACCACTGAGATCATCTAGTCCAACCATACATGCACCAGTATTTCTCACTAAACCATTTCCCTGTGGAGCCTTGTGTGTGGGTAGCCAGGAGTGAAGGAAACCAAAATAACCTTCTCTGTCCACACTATAGGAACCTCTATCCCAAAGAGAAGCAAAGATGGAGCATACACCTGCCCACCTGGGCTGCTGGAACAGCACAATGTGAGAAAACAAGAAATACTATGAAAACAGTGATGTACAGGGTTCCTATACTGTACTTCACATATTGCACATAAACTTCCTACAGTTCAGTATGTGGCCATTTCCCCTCATCCTATCACCATGCACCACTGAGAAGAGTGCAGCCTTGTCCCTTTGTCTCCCATACCTTAGATATTTATAGACATGGATCAGATCCCCTCTAAGTCTTCTTTTTTCAAGTCTGAATAGACCCCGTTCTCCCAACCTTGCCTTACAAGAGAGGTGCTCCATGCCCTTTCTCATCTTTGTGGCCCTCTGCTGGACTCTTAAAGAAGATACCTGTCTTTTTTTGTATCGAGGAGCCCAGAACTGGACACAATATTCCAGGTGTGACCTCACCAGTGTAGAATAGAGGGGGGGAATCACCTCCCTTGACCCCGCTGGTCACGCACTTTTTACTGCACCCCAGGATCCCATTGGCCTTCCTGGCCGCCCAGACACACTGCTGGATCATGGTCAACCTAGAATAATGTTGAATATTTTGGATATTTAAGTGATAAAAGCTTGAAATATCTGTAATGGAATAATCATGGAGAATATAGAGTTTTGCTCTTCTCTTCTACCAAGGTATTGTTTTTTTCTTATTAAAAATAATAGGCATAAAAACTGCAACAGTGGAATACATGTAGAACCCATATTAATTTAAATTAAGTGGAAAATTGAACAAGCGTATTACATTGCAATACACAAAACTTGTTTTAAACAATTATTCATCCTCAAAATTAACAGCTCACAAACCATGCAGTTAATTATAGTAACCACTAGAATGAATCAGATTTGCATCAGCAGTAGTGTTTATTATGAAACAGTATTTCAGCCGCATTATTGCATATGATTGCTTAAAATTTAATAACTTAGTTCTTACAGGAACACTCTCCACTGGGCTTTGTGTTTCAATTTCATTGAATTATTATTCTGATATTATTCTGACTTTTTTATACGTTGAATCTCATTCACTTCACCTGATAATTTGAGGCTCCTTAGTTCTTCATTAGAAGCTACTAGTAATTGTCAATGGATTTGTGAGGGAATTAGCTGCTGCAAGAATTTTAATATACTTTCTACTGCTGGCTTACTTTACTGTACAGGGGCAATCCAACCTGCCATGTCTACCCATCCATCTACGTGACTTCATCGTTTCTGCAGTTTTTAATGAAGAACTGGCACAGGTTGCCCAGAGAGGTGGGAGAGGTGGTGGATGCTCCATGCCTGGAGACACTCAAGGTCAGGATGAATAGGGCTCTGAGAACCTGATGGATCTGTAGATGTGCCTGTTCATTGTAGGGAAGTTGGACTAGATGACCTTTAAATGTCCCTTCCAACTCAAACAGTTCTATGATTCTATGAGTCTATGATTCTAGTTAAGACAAACATCTCAAAAAATGAGACTTATTTTCTTTTTAATGTATCATAATACAGTCTTCAAACAACATTGGTACCAACAATTGTTAAGCATGACAGTGTTTTTCAGCTTTTGTTTCACAAAGTATGTAGGCATGACAAACTTGAATCATACAAGTAATATTATTGACTCCAGTGATACTATCAGTGGTTTTAAGGGAAGTTTGAATACAAAAGTTAGGAGCTGGCCACTCAGCCAGAAAAAAAAAAAAAAAGTAAAATTACTTTAAATCTATCTCTAAAGAGGGTCTGATTTAGGCAGCCTTAAATGCGTTGTCTGCTTACGTGTTATTTACCTCTGTCTTTTCTTGCTGGAACTCAAACACATTCATTGACAAGTACAATCTTCTGTCAAAAGGCTTTCCTGTGGCAGGATCATCATAAGACTGAGATGAGACTGATGAATTTTATGATGATGACATCAGTGACGTTCAAGGGAATCAACTGCACTTTTAATCAAGAAAAATATAAAATTCTAATAGAAGTTGAAGAGTTCCTACAGAATTACTAGGCACTGCATAAATATCTACACACTGGAGACCAAATGCTTGCTTATAATACTCACATAGAATTTGTCTATTATAGTCAAAATAAAACCTACTTCTGTTTTACTCAATCTTGTACATTCCCATATGAGACAAATGTGCAGAGGAAAATAAAAATGTTTTATTTTCCAAGGGCCTGGGAAAATCTAACATGATGCCATGGTATGGAGGGGTAATCAGGAAATGTCCACAGGAATGTTTCAGCTCACTTCTGGAGTGGGTTTTCAAAGTCCATCTCCAGACTACCCCTGCGCACTGTACTTTGGTTTGCACTGATGGTTATTTTCTCAGAGAAGTGTAACAAAATGTTTTCAAATAAATCTAAATTAGTTGCACTGTTTTAGGAGATGAAAGTGGGTGTTCACAACAGAGGATGAGGCTAGCGCCAGTTTGGAGCCAAGCTCCTGTGAGGTGTGATTCTTGTTGGTTATTTGGAAAAATTTCTTCTCTGAAAGAGTGGTGAGGCATTGGCACAGGCTGCCCAGGGAGGTGGTGGAATCATTGCCCCTGGAGATGTTCAAGAACTGTGGAGATGTAGCACTGAGGGACATAGTTGGTGGGCATGGTGGGGATGGGCTGAACTAGATGATCTTAAAGATCTTTTCCAACCTTAATGATTCTATGATCCTATGAATCCCACTTGGTTCAGAGGTTCAGAACAGGTTCAGTACCACTTTCATGAGCAGGACATACATAAGCATCAAAATATGTGCTTCAGATACAAAGCTACACTTTGTAGGTCTCCGATGGATTCCTATTACAATTTTGACAGGATTAAGTGCATATTCTGTGGTTAAATCAGGTAATTTTTTAGAGATGTAGCTTATTTTCCCATAAATATAGTTTGCAATAATATCAAACTATTTATATGTGCTGAACTTGGTGATTATTATCAAGTGATTATAGAAAGCAGTCTGTATTGCAGTACATCAGAACCAATAAACATTAGCTCTCTGACATGCTAATTACTGCAGAAAAACGAAATTCTGCCTTCTGCAATTACAGTGTACAAGGCAGAGGAAGAATGCAGGGTGTATCAAAAAATACTGAACCTTAATGAGGAAACTGGGATATGCATAACACAAAATGATTAAATATTGCAGAATTAACTGAGAAATGAGGAAATCTCTGTGGTTAAAGCACATGAGCAGATCTCTGGATTATGTTCTGTTTACTTCCTAGCCTTGTCCAAGGCATTTTGGCAAGTACATAAGGGCTTATTCTATTAATTTCCAAGCTTTGAAATTATGAAGCATTGTTCTGATCCCAAAGCCACACAACCATTTCTGTCTATGAAATACCACAGACACATAATCTTAAGCCATTTCATCAAGTTGGATAACCCACCTGTCCTTCAACTTCCCTTCCAATATTTCTTTTCTACTTCATGTTATCTACCATTTTTTCTTTAAACTGAATATTCTGATTCTCATAATACTCCACTTTTCTTGTGCCCAATGCAATGGGCTTGTTACTGACTGGATGCTAAAATTAGTCTGGATTTCATGGGAAAATATGTCAACATTTTTTCTATACATCATTTAGGAATCTCTTTTTACATTAACAAGTCAGATATAGGGTCATATATATACCTGAATACAGGATGTTCAGGTGAGACTTTGCAATATGGTGAAATGCATTAAACACCAATTGAGGAATTTACTGCCATTGGAATAGGTGTTTCATATTCATATTTTTTTCCTGTGTAAATATATATTACGTAGGTCTGGATTTATCTGTATGTTCCCAAGTTTATCACAGGACTGTAACTTCACCACAGGTGAAGAACAGTTCTGTTCGTGCTGACACAAACCTAGATCATCACAGCTCACACGTTTTCCGCCCACTACACTGGGAGAAACCCAGTTTAGGATGCTCTGGCAATATCACAGCAGAGGATAAAGGCAGGGCTGTGTTGCAGAACCCCATGAGAAAGGCATGAGGTCATGTGAAAGAGAGCTTGGGTACACACGCACAGTGATGGGGTTTGAGCTGGGGAACCATGTTAGCATGAACCTTGGGAACTGGCGCAGGGAGATGAGGAGGAGTGGCTCTGCAAACAGCCCCCAACCCCTGTTTAATTGTGCACAGCGCTCAGCATTACACCCCTTGTTCAAATTTGTTCCTTCCCGTTGTCACATCTCCAAAACACAAACACACAGATGATGGAAAAGAAACACATGATGAGTCCAGATGGCAACGGCTCTTGCCTTGGATCTATTTAAAAACAATTAGCGTACTTGTGGGCGCAGAGCCAAGAGAGCACTGAGGGGCGCTCGCAGATCTGCTTAAGGCAGCAGCTCGAGGTGCGGCCCCACTGCTACTGTAGCGCCCCTGGGTTTGGCCGCCCCAAATGGGGACTGTGCTGCGGCTCCACCGCGAAAGTGAGGAAGAAAAGAGGAAGAGAAAAAGAAAAGGGAAAGTGAAAAAAGGGGAAAAAGGGAAAAAAAGGAAGAGAAAGAGGAGGAGAAGAAGGAG
>VXAB01008338.1:101745-130881 GCA_013399175.1 Odontophorus gujanensis | reverse complement strand
GTAGTCGGTGCGCGCGCAGAGAGGGGTGCGCGGAGCTTTGTTCCCTCGCAGTGACAAAGGCGCTCGCTTCTTGCCTTTCTGTTGTGCTGTAGGGAAAGGAAGCTCTTTGCTCTTCGACGATCTCCCCCCAGCCAGCAGCAGCGATGCAGGTAAGCGGCTGCGTTGGCTTTGCTGGCCCAGCCTTCCCGACCTCTTCAGAATTGAGGTGCTGGTAGGTGAGGCTTTGTGTGCAGCTGGTACCTGGGAGAGACTGTATCGTATGGGAACAGGAAAAGGTTCTGATGCCACAGAAACTGTTTGTAGTTGACAGCTTTAATTTGCAGCCTGTGTTCTGAAGGCCGTAATGAATACATTGGGCACCTTCAGGGTAATGGTGTGTTGTTGTGGCCACAACTCGCAGGAACAAATAATTAAAGCCAAGCAAGGCTCTGATCTGAAATGTTAACTTCCTGAGCATTTAACTGCAATAAAGGCCGGGAGCTAGGAAATGAGTTGTGACTTGGGGAGAATCAGATGCCCTTGGGCTGAATGTGGCTGTACTGTGTCTGAGGGAGGGCTGTATGATTCAGAGTGACCACACCTGGGTGCTGTGGGCTGCCTGTCACTTAATGCTGCGTGAGCATGCAAGCCTGCACTCCTGAGAGTGCTTCGGTGCAGGAGGACTTACTGCTGTAGCCCTGCAAATAAAACCAAGCTGGAAGTCCTCAGCTGCCTGCTTTTGCTCTCTTTTCAGCCTCCGGCGCTCCTGAGCAGGTCTCAGCAGAGAGCCATGCAAAAGGGGAGAAGAGAAAGTCCCTGGAGGAGGAAGAGAAGAATGGCAGGGAAGAACTTGTGGAAAAGAAAGTTTGTAAAGGTTTTCAGACAGTTTGAAAACAAATGTACTCAATTTGTACTTTTTGACGTTTTGCTGAGGAAGTCCAGACTAAAGCTGAGCCTTGGTTCTTCAGTCTGCTGGCGTTTGCAGCCTCTTGTGGGGAGCAGGCTGTGGTGGAGGGAGCCCCTCAAGCTCTCTGGCACTCTCTGCCTCCCTCACCTGGGCCTCCTTACCAGTCTGCTGAAGTGGCAGGAGCTGGGCAGTGTGAGTGCCTTGACATGTGCAGAGTAAGGGGTTGTGCTGCCAGCAGGGGGACTGGGTGTGAAGCCTCTGGAAGGCTTGACCTGCACCAGTTTCTTTTGCCAGGTCCATGAATCTCTCCTGAGTGGCTGCTGAGGAAGCCAGAGAGAGGCTTATTTGTGTTGACGTGTAATACATTTGACTTCAGTGCAAGTTCCCACGTGTTGTGTGCAGCTTTGGGAAACCAGATGTGTTCAGTGAAAAGGAAGTTACGTATTCCACAGACAGTGAACTTTGCTTTCCTGCTCTCACCCATTCCTTAAAGCTACACTTGGTTTAATCTTCTGTTTCGGTTGTGTCATCCACTCCCACCCCCCAATTTGATAAGGGTCCTCTGTGATGCTCAGCAGTACTGTTTGTGTACAGCTGTCCCCCAAAACAGAGCGAGCTGCTCTTGTAGCTGCTGGCCCCACGTTACAAAATACATCATGCTTAGTGGAAGGTGCCGGATATACTGTTGCAAGGCAGTGGCCATACTTTTCTGTGAGGCTGGAAGTGTTTGTGGAAGCTGAAAAGTGACTGTCAGTGTGAGCTGAGGCAGTGAGGGAGTTTGATTGGCGTGTGTGTTTGTCTCCTTTAGGGTCAGTGGGCGTTTTTGGATTGAAGGGCTACGTGGCAGAGAGGAAAGGCGAAAGAGAAGACATGCAGGATGCACATGTCATCTTAAATGATATCACTGAGGAGTGCCAGCCTCTGCCCTCCCAAATGTAAGTGAGCCCTGACTGCCAAAGCCAGGGGATAAAGCCGTGGATGGCAGCCAGGTGTGGAGGTGAAGGAGCTCCAGCTTGCCTCAGCAAAGCCCGTGTGTGGTGTGTGATCGTTTTTGCTTTGAGGAGCTGCTGCTCTTGCTTGCAGGCTGCTTCATGATGTGTCCTTTGGGTTTGTTATTGGGAAATCTGGAGCAAATCGTTAGCCCCATTCCTGGGCATATCACAGGACCAGATTATAAATAAATGCCTTCTAGTGGTGCTCAGTGCATGGAGTCACTGTCATCACAAGAACTGTGAGAGCCTAACAACTGTGGATATTGAGTTTCTGTTACCCTCATTGAAGCATGGATGTTTCGAGGCGCTCATTTTAATTACAAGCAATCAGTCCTCACCTTGGGGTGATTTCACACTCTGTAAACCTTATCTGTGGCAAGGGAGAGAGTGCTTGAAGAGGAGAGAACAAACATTAGAGCTCTCTCACCTGAAAAGCTTAATTATCTTGGAAAATATTTATTTTATGTTATGTATTTTTATGCACATTTGTATTTTATATTTAAAGGAGTGCTCCCAAGTGTTGACCTGCTGCTGCATTTAGCTTCTGAACTCATGTCCTGAGAGCTTTGGATGAAGGATCCAAGCTTCCTGTCTGTAGCACAGTTGCAGCAAACTTAGGCAATGCAAAGAACTGTGGGTTTGCTCAGACTGATGTTTGCATAGTGCTGCAGTGTTGCAGCACCTGGCAGGTGAAGTGTTTAGCTGCTTTTATGCCCAGTTGTGGTCTGTAAACTACGTTCTGCTCTTCATTTTCTGCAAAGAAGGAAGTTACAAGCAAGCATTCAGTGCTTACACGTGTGAACCATGAAAATCCTTGGCTGCATGAGCTTTGGAACATCTTAACACCTCTGCTTGTGTCTTACAGTGCAGCATTCCTTATGCTGGCTGGGGTGGGGCAGGGTGTTATGGAATGAGTGTGTTCAGTCCTGCCTTCTGGCTAACAGCCCTTCTCATTCCCTCCCAGCACACGTGTCTCATACTTTGCTGTTTTTGATGGCCACGGCGGAGTCCGAGCCTCAAAGTTTGCGGCACAGAATCTGCACCTCAACCTGATCAAGAAGTTTCCAAAAGGTGAGAGGGTGGAGTGAGGGCATTAGGACAGCTGTCACCTTTTATGCTGTGGAATTGTGGCTGCTGCTTAAGGAAACGGATCTGTTGGTGCATAGTTCTGCAGTTTCCGTTCCTTATTCCAAATGGGCTTGTGTGCAGAGACCATGCTGTCTCCTGGGGAAGAGAGCTGGAAGCCTTTTTTGGACTGAAAGTGCAAGCAGCCAGTATTGAACCACTAACCAAGCCTAAGATGTGCTATTGCCAGGCTTGGCAGAGCTGCTCTGTGAGAAAAGGAAGAGTAAAAATAACCTCTCTGAAGGAGAGGGGGTTTATTATAAGTTCTGCATACATCTTATCAGGAAGACTTTGGTAGCATGAGCTTGGGATGTGCCTCAGCTGCTGTGTGCAGAATCTACCCAATGTGCTGCCATCCATACTGGATGAGGGGAGAGGTGAGTTGGATATGTTTCAGCAGAAGCTTAGTTGCTGTTTTCCCTGTCTGGCAGGCGAGGTGGTCAGCGTGGAGAAAACAGTGAAGAGATGCCTTTTGGACACCTTCAAACATACAGATGAAGAGTTTTTAAAGCAGGCATCCAGCCAGTAAGTGTAAATGCTTCCCATGAGGAAGCCTTGAGTCGTGTCTTGGTGAAACACCAAGTCCAACTGCGTGCCAGGCTGGGCCTGCCTGCTTGGCAAAGGTTCGGTCTTGCTGGTTTTTTTTCTTTTCCTACCTCTTAACTAATTTTTAAAACAAAACTGAAAAACACAGATCCTTTATGGGTGAAATGCTGGCCTACCTCCCTGCTAGATTCTGAGTGCAAATGCTTTTGCCTTGTTCTGTCTGTGCTGGACTGACACACTAGCTGTGGTTTATGACTCAGTAGTGTACAAGTCTGTAAGAAAATGGTTGTATTTCAAGCAGATGGAAGCCTTTACACTTCCTGTCATTCAGAAGCAGACACCTCTGACACATCTGGAGAGACTGCTGTGTCTGAAATGCCCTGCAAGTTTTAAGTAAATTAAAAAGTGGCTGTTTCTTAGGAGACAATAAGAAGAAGTTTCCTCGAGTGTGTTACAGTGGTGTCATTCCCTAAGCAATCTGTTTGGTCAGAAACATGACAAAGGTACTACAAAGGATTCCTGTGTGGCAACAGCTGTGTTGATGGTGACATGTATAATATTTTCAGCTGCACCTTCAAAATCAGGAAAAAAATGGGCAACATATGTCTAGAAATCAGTCTCTTAAACCTAATTTCAGTAGAGAATAGTATCCAAGCTGGGCTTTGTTATGGGAAAGACTCAAGTGGCAGCTGTAATGTGAGGAACACTTCTCAGCTTACCTAGAGCTCCAGGGATACAAACTTAACTACAGTGGGTGAGATATCAGGAGTGTGACTGAGCCATTGGTGTTAATGCTGAGATGAAGGTGAGGACTGAAGTGGGCAGGAAGGTATGGCGAGAAAAGGAAGGGAAAGAAAGGTAAAAGGATGGTAGCTCAGTTACAGCCCTGGGCTGCAGAAGAAGGGGAGCCTTCTTAGAAGTTTAGGGTTTTTGTTACAGGTTCTGGGCAGTGCTGAGCTTGAGGCAGCCAAAGATGAGCTTTGTTGGCAGCTGAGTGAGGGAGGGGTGGTGTGGGGACTGTGGCTGGGAGAATTTGAGCCAGTTGAGCACTGGCCATGCACTTAACAAGGTGCTGCTCTGTGTAGCTCCTCCATCCTTACTAAGCATGCTGTTAACTGCCCACGTTTTCCCTAGCTGTTTGCAGGGGGGACTTGCTGGCTGCTGAATGTCACTGTGTGCCACTTCCTCGAGTCCCCAGGAGCGCTCTGTCAGTGACTCTTCAGCACCTTTCCTCCATGGTAATGTCACTGTTGTTTCCTCAGAAAGCCTGCATGGAAGGATGGCTCCACAGCTACGTGTGTCCTGGCTGTTGACAATATTCTCTACATTGCCAACCTCGGAGACAGCCGGGTAAGCAGAACAGAGATGCCTGCTGTTGGCATCTTGGGTGATTCTGTTGCCTGTATTATTTGCAGGCAAGAGCTGTGGGGAAATAGTGCAATCCTTCTGTACTCCGTGCCAGAGATCACAGTTATCTGTCAACATTTAAGCTAGCTTCTCTTTTATATACACAGAAAGCCTCAAGTGCAAACTTAAAGTTCTCTCAGGAGGTTCTTGCTACAGTTTTGGTGTTTAGTCACAAGGGTCTTTTGTCAGCACAGGCGATTCTGTGTCGTTACAATGAAGAGAGCCAGAAGCATGCAGCCTTAAGCCTCAGCAAGGAGCACAACCCCACCCAGTATGAGGAACGGATGCGGATACAGAAAGCGGGGGGAAATGTCAGGTAAGTGCCTGAAGGGGGTGCTTGAGCAGACCTAAATGCTGGCTCAACTCTGGACATGGAGTTTCTGAAGCTTTGCACGCCTGCTGGTGAGAGCCTAGAGGCAATTTCACTGCCTACAAGTGATACCTCAGATATCTGAGGAGTCAGTGGCTTGAGTTGGCTGATGGGTGCTGATTTCCCATGGACATAAAATGGTGACAGAGTGCTGTGCTGCAAAGGCAGGAACAACTGAATGCCTGACAGTGTGATACCAGCATAGACATGCTTAAACCTGAGCTGCAGAACTTGACTGTTAAGCTGTGCTTGCTGCACACTGTGGTACTGAGCAGAATTTGCTTCCTGTGTGCAGCACCAGCTCTCCCTCCTTACCCAGCACAAGGGAGAGGGTTTGAGAGGGCACAAGAAGCATCTTCATGGCCATGCTTCCCCTAGGTGCTTGCTTTCCTCGACTGGGCTCACAGCTTGCAATTAGTGCAGCATCTCTGCAGGTGAGATGATGCAGTGAGGCTGTTTGGAGTAGAAAGGAGACTTGTGGAGCTGGAGTGGGGTTATTATAACACTGCTGTGCAGGTAAGTGTGTGTGCATGGCTGTTTGGGCAGCTAGTGCTGAGCACAGCAGCTGTGTCTGATTTCTCTAGTGAGCTTCTCTCCTTTTGAAGGCTGTTTCTTAATTTAATGACATCCTCACTAGGGAGGGCTTGGTACAACTTACTTCTCTTAGGGCCTGTTTAGTCCCTGCAGGGGCAGAATGTCCCCCTGGGGTTGGAGTCAGTTCAGTCTTGCTGCCGTGTCTGGGTAGTCTTGTTCCCATTATCTCTGGAGAGCACGTGCTGCCTCTTATGCTTAGCACTGCTCCATCTTCCTGTGCAGGCAAGAGATGGGCCAATCTGCTAGCTCTTTTTAGAACTGGGGGAACAGCTCACCAGCTGCCTGGGAGCCTCTCCCTCTGGTATTAGAAACATCATGGAGCCATCGTGCTTCAATATTTTGGACCAAGAGATAAGAAGCAAAGCACGTGAGCGTCAGATCTCTTTTGTGATGCACCTCATCCCTTCCTTCTGTCTCTAGCAGGGGTGGATGGACTGTAGCTGAGTCCTTGCAGGGAGCATGGAGTAGCCTTACTGGAGGGGAAGATGCTCAGTTGTGACAAAGGTGGAGCATGGAAAGCTGCTCCTGTGGGGGCAGTACTTTGTTAATTAGAGAGATGTAACAAACAGGACTGCATCCTGAGGGTTGTAGTGCAGATTTCACAGACTGACTGCTGTGCTAAGTTTTTAATAAACACCAAGTGACCAGGAGGAACTGCTGTGCTTCTTGTTCCTCTAACTGCTAGCAACTGAACCAATGTACAGGGCTGGTTGTCCTGAATGGCAGAGCACGGGAGGGGCTGCTAGCTCAGCCCTTCTCCTGCCTGTTGCTGTTCTGGGCTTCTATTGAAACACTGTGCTAGATGCCATTCTTAAAAACAGCCTGTGAATTCAGTCCTCTGCCTCCAGGAGTTGGAATAACTCTTGCTTCGCTGGCTTTCTAGACTGAGCAGGGCTTGGGTTAGGGCAGAGAGAGAAAACAGCCTTGAATTCTCCTGACTTCATTTCTTCCTTCCCCTCTCCATCTGTCTGCACGAAACACTGGGAAACATACAGGATAGGAGAGAGGCTTGAAAGGCAAGATTTGAACTTGCTGGGGGAGTGGGTTTGGTTTTGTGTGAGGCAGCTGAATGGCTGATGGAGAAGGGCCAAGTGTGCATACGTAGAGGAGGCTCTCAGCATTTTCTCTCCTTGTGCAGGGATGGAAGAGTGCTGGGAGTGCTGGAGGTTTCCCGCTCCATTGGGGATGGTCAGTACAAGCGCTGTGGTGTTATCTCTGTGCCAGATATCAAACGCTGCCAGCTCACACACAACGACAGGTAAATAAATGGTGCCTGCTCACCACGAGGCTGCTGTGTCCTGGCTCTCTGCTCAGCAGCAAGGCATGCTGCTGCCAGGGCTAGAGCACTTGAGGCTAATCACCCAGAATTAAAGGGTGCTTTTGCTGCTGATCTCCTTCTGCTCCTGCTCCTTACCAGTACAGTGTGGCAATGCTGCTGTCTCACTTTGCCAAGTCACTGAAGGCTCCTGTTGGGGAAACAGTGGTGGTAACACACACAGGCCTTATCCTTTCTTTGTGCTCTGACTAAGCTTGTGCACCTGTCTTCAAGCAGATGGTTAAGGCTTGAACCCTTGGATCCCCGTGCTGTCCAAGCTGTGTTCCAAGAAGCTGTGGTGCCCAAATACACCATTGCATTCAGCTCTGATTTTTTGAAGATTTGAGATAATTTTCCAGCAAATGATTGATGATGCTAAATTGCATTCAGGTCGGTACAGCCCTGAATGCTCTCAGAGGCAAGTGGGTGACCCCATGCTCCTGATTCTGGTGGGGGTAGAGTTCCATAGCAGGCAATCTGCTGAAATATTTTAAAGGATGCTCTGAGCATCAGGCTCTGAAACTGCCTTCAGTGGTGGAGGGGCTGCACTTTTCTGTCTGGTCACTCTGGCTGGGGCTTCTGATTAGTGCAAAGCCCCGTGCAGGAGAGGGAGTGCACAGCAGGCTGTTTTCTTCCTCCCATTGGGAGCTGGGAGGTAGCTCTCCTCCCCTGGGGGTTTTGCATCCCTTGTGATTACCCCAGGAGCACAGCATTGTAAAGGGATGCAAAACCATCTGTATTGCTCTATTTCCTTGCACTTAGCAGGGAAAACATGTGAATAAAAGGGTCCCAGAGCTGTTCCTAAAGAAACAGTGCAGCTTCCCAGCAAGGCACGGGGTGGTTGTATATGGCCTTGCTTAATTGTGCCTGTCAGTCAGCCCCCCAGGACGTGCAGATGTGGCTCACCTGACTGTGGTGCCTCTGAGGGCTTTTCAGATGAGCTTTATCACATTGTGCCTTTGGGCTGAAGCATGGGTGGGTACTCGTTCAAAAAAAAGAGTGCAGAGGGGCATTGCTTTAGCTGGGGAGTCAAAGCTTCAGCCTCGTAACCTGTCTGACTTGCAGGTTCATCCTGATAGCGTGTGACGGCCTCTTTAAGGTCTTTACGCCAGAAGAAGCTGTGAACTTCATTGTGTCCTGCCTGGAGGTGAGGAGAAGGCATCGTGGGGGCTGGGATACTCGTGCAGTCGTTTGTCAGTGCAGGAGCTGTGAAATTACATGCGACTTGCTCCCTGCAGGCTCATTAGCTGAACAATGAGCAGGTGGTGCAGAAATGTACTTCTGCCAGGGGCTGCTGTCTCCTGATGCTCGTCCTTATTTATTTTGCTTCCCTGTGCTCAGCAATAACCACGTGGCTGCACTGCTGTGCTTTGCTGGGAGCAATCCGTGTTGCCTTTCCCTTATCCCAACAGGACAAGAACATCCAGAAAAGAGAAGGGAAGCAGGAAGCAGATGCTAGATACGAAGCTGCCTGTAACAGACTGGCCAACAAGGCAGTGCAGCGAGGGTCAGCAGACAACGTGACAGTCATGGTGGTCCGGATAGAGCACTGAGAGATGAGGAGCAGCAGTGAGGTCCCTATCTGATGCAAAGAGGGGACAAGTCGGTGTGGGTACGTGCGTGATGGGGGGAGGGCCTTGCTGCGTGCTCCTCAGTGTAAATAAAAGTTTTTTTTCTAATAGTTTTAGTTCACTTGGCTAGCAGTGTTTTCTAAGCAGTTACTACAGTGGGGGAATTTTGTGTCCTGTTAACCCTCACCCCCGTGAATGTCCCGACAAACCAAATAAATCCATTTGGTAGAGGTGCTGGTGAGAGCAGGCATCTTTGTGCACCAACTGCCACCTGTTCAAAGGCTGCAGCTTTGCTTTTTGTTTCCTTGAGCTCTGACCAGTGGAGGTTTGGTTGGAGCTCCTGGGTTAGTGACCTCCTTGTGGCTGTGCTCCCTGTGCTGGGGAGGAAATCCTTTGGTGCTGGAGCCTGAAGTGCTCCAAATGGCCCTCAGCCACATGAGGATCCCCCACCCCAACACACAGGCAGGCCACAGAGCTCCTTTTTGTGCACATTTAATGGGTCACACATTGTTAACAGCACTATGGAACAACTTGAACAAACAATACCAGCATCCCAGGAGCAGGGTGCTGGAGGCTGCGTTGGCTTCTGAGAAAGCATGGCTTCATGCTCAGCCCGACCTGGGGCTGGGGGCATCAGAGTTGGGCAAGGCCTGACAAAGTGCCAGCTGTGTCACCGCCACTGTGGGGCCATGTCCTTTGGGTGCCCTGCAGCTTGGTAGCAAGGTGTAGTGCTAAGGGTGAGGGAGAGGGGGTGGCAGTGAGATGTGAGGTGACAGAGGGCACCTGGGTCAGCTTTGCTACCACCCCTGGTCCCCTGGGAAGGCCTCAGTCCACTTGGAGGTGTCCATGAAGATGGAGGAGGAGCTGTGGAAGAGCCAGAGGCAGGGCAGCGAGCCCTCCCGCACCCAGCGGTCCTTGGCACAGTCGTACACCTCCATCTCCACCCGGTAGTCCCCGTCCATGCCCTTCCAGTGGCCACCAGTCACAAAGAGCCGATCTCCCAGCGGTGCCATCCCACCGTTCTCATGCAGTGTGTGCAGGAGCTGCACCTGCACCGGGGGCAAGCCAAGAGCTGGGGTCAGCAAGCAGCCCTGTCCCAATGCCCCCCGCAGCCTGAGCTGCTTAAAACCATAACCCCGTGGCAGCCATGCTCGTGGAGCATGCCACTACCTTCTGCCAGATGTTAGCCTCCGGGTCGTAGACGTGGACCTTCTTGGTGTTGTCCCCGATGAGGTAGATGAGGCCGTGCAGCGTGGCGCAGCGCGGGGCCGAGAGGTACTTGGGGATGAACGGGGACGTGATCACGCTCCACGCATCTGCAAGGGGCAGCCCCGGGGTTGGAAAGAGAGCAGCACCCACGCTCCCCACCCGAGGCAGTGCCACAGCCCCACGGCTTTGGTACAGAGCACGGTGGCCGACCGTAGGGTGCCGCTGGGGTCTGGTGGGTGCTCACCTCGCACGGGGTTGTAGCACTGCAGGGTGAGCGCGTTGTACTTGACGGCACAGGAGCCCACCAGGTACAGCTTGCCCACGCAGCCGGCGGCGGCGAAGTTGCTGACGTATTTGAGGGCCGGGCTGATGGCAGCCCAGCTCTGGTTGTAGGGGTCGTAGCGCTCCACCTCCACCACCTCCACCGTCGTCCCTGCGGGGCGGTGGCACGCTGCAGCCCTGGGGGCCGTGTCCCGTACCACCCACCCACCCCCCAGCATCACTTTACCCCCCAGGACGTAGATCTCGCCGTTGAGGACGGCGCTGGTGTGGTTGGTCCGCGCCCTCAGCATGGAGGCGATGGGCGTCCAGGCGCCGTCCTTGGGGCAGAAGCGCCAGGCCTGTGTCGTCGACCACGTGTCGTTCCGGGACCCCCGGGAGCCACCTACAGGGGACCAGGTCGGGCACACAGGTTGGATTCTGCTCAGAGATGGGTCCCCAGTCGCTGGGGTGATGCCAGCCCCCAGCCCAGCACGTACCGGTGACGTAGACGTCGTTGTTGAGTGCCACCAGAGAGAAGCCCCACTTGTTGTAGTCGGGGAAGTCGGGCAGAGCCATCCACCGCCCTGCAAGGCAGCAGAGCCACACTGTCACCCCGTGGTGACACGCGTGAGCTGGGGACATCCCGCCTGCACAGTCAGGGGTGGGGACAGCAGCTCAGGGGGACACGTTTCTGCCAGCCCCATTTCACTCTTCCTTCACCCCCACATCCCCATGGTGCCGGACAATTCGGGAGCTGCTTCTCTCCATCTCATCCTGCTGGGGAGCAGCTGGGGGATGATGAACACACCGCAGCGGGCACTTACGTGTTTTGGGGTTGTAGAAGGCGAAGTTCCTGGGGGCGGACGGTGTTTCCAGCCCCCCCTCCTCATCCTCGCTCTCCTCCAGCACGCGGCCGCCCACCACCACCAGCACCTCCTCCAGTTTCTGAGGCGGGGCTGCCTTTGGTGGCGTGGGGACAGCACCCGCGGTGCGGGAGCGGGCCACCAGGGCCTGGCTGGCAGCCGAGTCACGGACGAGGGGTTCAGCAGCGAGCAGGTTCTGCAGGTAGTGGTCGGGCAGGGAGACCAGGCGGGCCAGCTCCAGCAGCTCGGGCAGGAACTGGGCCCTCTGCTCCGGGTCGTGGCGCACCCAGCGCAGCACAGCCTCGGCCACGCTCTGCTCCTCCTGCACCTGCAACTGCTCGTTGGAGAGGTAGACGGCCAACCTCTCCTTGGAGAGCTGGAGGAACTCCTCCTGCTGAGAGACAGCCTCAAAGTTCTCCTGCAAGAAAGACCAGGCCTTGGAGGACACCTCGGGGCAGCCGTGGCTCTCTCCGAACTCGCAGATCCCCAGGCAGTTGGTGGCGTCCATCTGCTGCCGCAGGTAGCGGCTGCACACCTGCTGGATGGTGGGGAATTGCAGCTGGCTGGAGGTGCGCATCAGCCCCTCCACGTTGCCCTGGTTGACGGTCACCTTCCCCGTGTAAGCGAAGTCCAGCAGCGCCTCCAACGCGTCGGGGTCCACCTCCTTCAGCTCCACGCGCGCCGCGATGCTCTCGGCGAAATCCCCGGAGAACATGGCGTGGAAGTAATGGCTGCAGAGCGCCAGCACGCCGCGGTGGCACGGGAACTGCCTGCCGCCCGCCAGCAGCGTCACGTCTGACAGCTTGGGGTGGGCACGCAGCCGCTGCAGCCCCTCCAGCACGCCCTGAGCGTGCGACGGCAGGCAGAAGTCAAAGTCGTCCACGTTGAGCACCATGGTGCCGGGCACGGTGGTTGGGGAGCCCGCGGGGTCCCCGCCGCGGGATGGAGCCCGGGCTGAGCGTGGCGAGGCCGTCCCTGCGGGGAGGCGGTGGTGACGGCCCCTTTCCTCGCGTCGCCCGTGTGATGTACGGCGCCAGCTGGGGCCGGGGAAGGGATTTCAGGAGCCCNTTTTAGCAGGGGCGGGGATAGTGCTCTTAAAGGCACCGCTGGAGCAAAGCTGCCTGCTGCCACCCCGGGGCACCCAAGGGTGCGGAGAGGGAAATCACACACACACACACACACACACACCGGAGGCACTGTGCCGCTGTGTGTGTGCACAGGAGGGGACAACCCAGACCCCTGGGCTGCTCGGGCACATGGCCGCGTCCCGTCCCCCTTCCTGGGGCCGGCTGTTAAATATAGGCTCCTATCTCAGCCCCGAGGCGGAGCGCAGCGCGGTGGCAGCAGACACAGCGCAGCCGGCAGCGAGCGGAGCAGCCGGGACTGCCGAATCCGTTTGGAGAATGAACCGAAACGCTTTTATTGAAGCGCAAAGGGCGTCGAGGGGCTCCGCGAGGCGTCACTCCTCGAAGCTGAAGATCTCGGCCTCCTTCTCCTTCCAGAAGGCGAAGCTGCGGTCGATGCACCTGCAGATCTCCTCCTGGCCGCCGTCGGGCGCGCTCAGCCGGGGGCGGTCCTCCGCTCCCCCCGCCGCCCTCCAGGCCGAGCCCTCGACGGAGCCGAAGAAGCGCTCCTTGATGTCGTCGAAGCCGTCCGCCCAACCCCTCCGCCCGGCCGCGATCTCGTCGGTGACGGCGCGGTGGAAGGAGCGCGCCGCGTCCCAGCCGTGCCGGCCCAGGTGGTCGAACACCTCGAAGCAGAGCAGGTGGCGGCCGCGGCGCTCCTCGGGCGGCAGCTCCAGCTCCAGGATGCGAAAGTAGCCCAGCATGAACAGCTCCAGCGTCAGGCTGTCGTAGTCGGCCGGCGTCCCGTCCGCCCGTCGCACGAACTGCTCGGGGGACAGCGGGGCGCCCGCTGCGGCGGGGGGAGGCGGCGGAGGGGGGCAAGCGGCCGCGTCCCTCCAGCTGCCCAGCAGCCGCTGGACGGCGCTGCACTGCCGCGACAGGCGGCCCCTCCGGGCCGGCTCTTGGCCGGCAGCGCCCGCTCTCCCCCTCCGCTCCTGCAGCGCCCGGCACGCCGCGGCCCACGCGTTGAGACCTCCGGCGGAGCGCTTCCAATGGCTGAGGAAGAGCAGCACGATGCGCTCTTTGCGCAGCCCGGCCGACTCCGGCACCGGCGACCCGCTGCCTTCCGACGGCGCTCCTTCGCAGCTGATCCCCGAGTCGCTGGCGGCCTCCGTGGCCGTGCCCACGGGCTCGCTGTCCCCGCCGCAGGGCCGCTCGAAGGCTCCGCGCAGGCTGCTCACGCTCACCCCGCACTGCCGGATCTCCCGCTGTGCCAGACTGCCCGACGACGTCCGCGGGGCTGCGGGGAGCGGTGCGCGCTGTGGGGCGGGCGTGGGGCCACCACGAGCCCCGTCGGCGTTGGCCAGCAGAGCTTCCAGGCTGCCCACCACGCCGGCCAGGCGGCCGCACCAGAGCGGCAGGGGCTGCCCCGGGGCGGGAGGAGGGCTGTGGACGGTGATGCTGAGCAGCGGGGAGGGCAGCAAGGCTCGCAGCTCTTGTGCCAGGCGCTGCAGCTCGCCCTGGTAGGCCTCTCCTCGCCGCCGCAGCCGCAGGCTCTCCACCGCCCGCTCCAGCTGCTGCAGGTCGGCCTCGGTCAGCAGCTCGCCGAAGGGACCCAGCACGGCCTCGTGGGACGGCGAGAAGCGCCAGGCGCCCGGCTCCTGCGGCAAGGAGGCCGTCGGGTCACGGGGACGCGACGGACGCCGCCGTGTCCCGCCCGTGTCCCGGTCCTACCTGGTCGCACATCGGCGCTTCGTCCGCCAGCCGTGCCCGCAGCCGCCGCACCATCACCTGCCGCTTCCACTCGGGGATGGCGCGGCCCCGCTCGTCGTGCGTGGGCACCAGGGCGTCCACGTCCAGAGGGTCCGCTGCGGTGGTGCCGTGGGGGTCTTTCCAGCTCGCTGCCGGCTCCGCCGCCGCGCCCTGTGCAGCGGCACGGTTTCTCCGGGGCTGCCTGGGGCAAAGGGTAAGGACGGGGACGCGAGCGAGGGATGGAGGAGCGGTGCGGTGACGTACCGGGTCCATGAAGGGCGCCGGGATCCTGCCCCGCTGCACGGGTCTGCGGAGCTTCAGCTCGGGCAGGGGGGGTTCGCTGCGCTGCATCGCCCTGCGGGGATAGGGGCGCGGGGACGCGTCGCGGGACGGGACGGGACACTGCGTCCCCGCTGCGTCGGGAGGGACGGCGGCACCAGCACGGGCGCGAGGGCAGGGAGAAGCTGTGTGTCCTGGGCAAAGCGCTCACAACTAGGCGAGGGGGAGCAGGGAAAGCTGTGAGCGCGTCCGTCGGCACAGCCCTGCACTCCTGGTGTCTATCCGCCCGCTCTCGGCCCTGCACCCGTGGGGAGCTGCGGCTCTCTCAGCCCACGCTGCGGCATGGCCCCGGCTGGATGCTCCGCTCCTGGGCGCGGCGACACGAGCAGCCTCCTGCAAACGGCGGCCCTGGGGAGCGCAGAGAAGGGCAGCTGGGCCTGGGGGAGCTGCGATGGTACCCAGCACTGCACCGCTGAGCTCAGGAGGGCTCTTGGCAGAGCAGCACGGCCCCGCCCCGGCAGCAGCCCTGCGTTTCTGCATGTCCGGGCTTTGTAACCCAGCCTGACCCCGCGGGCAGCCGAGGCACAGAGGAGCGGGCGAGACCTTTCCTGGCCCCCTTCCCACGCGCCCGGCAGCAGCACCGCTGCTCACGCTTTCCTAACCCGCTTGGGCAGCCTCCAGCATCAGCGTTCCCGTGCCTGCCTCAGGCTGAGCTGTGAGAGCAGCAGCTCCCCCAGGGTACAGAGGGTCTGCGTGGGCACCCGCGATGCCCACGGAGCCAGGGACCCTCGGTCCATAGCCACGTATGGCTGTGCTCCCCCCCCACCGCCTGCCCTTCTTTCTGCCCATCCCTTCTCTGCTCACTCACCTCGGGGCTTGCTGCCACAGGCGATGCTCACGGGGCTGCAGCAGGAGCGGGGCTCAGTGGTGGGGGCTCACCTGCACAGAGCCAGCGGGGGTAGGGGGCACAGCAGCCCCCCGGGAACACGGGGCTGGGACTGCACCCCGTCCTGATGCAAAAAACCGAGCAACTGGATCCCAGTGCTGCTGCTGCTCGCAGTGCAGGGTGTTATCTCGAAGCCCTTGAAAAGAAGGAGCCTCATTAGTGAAGCAAATGTGCGCCGGGCAGGAGCCCAAGATGCGGCCGATACAGCTCAGCCTCGATGGGCTTTAGGATCAACAGGATGAGGTGGGGATGGAGGAGGGATGGAGCGTGGCACCCAGCGTCCCAATGCACCCACAGCACCAACCTCCAGGCCAAAGGATGCACAATCCCACGCCGGGTCAGCTGTGGATGTGGGTGCCCCGTGCCCAGCTGCCTGTGGGGCAGAGGCAGGGAAGGGGCCTGGCCGCAGGACCCGCATGGCCGCCCCCGATATTCAGAGCTGTTTTTGTTTCCTCACTCAACCTCCATCCATTATATATGGCCAGAATGTATCAGTGGAGCTCGGTTACACGAGAGAAATTCAATCGAGGGGTTGGAAAAAAAAAAAAAATCAAGCAGCAGGAGATCAAAGCCTCTAAACGGTAACCACCTGGTGAGGATCCATTACAGAGCTGCCCCCCAGCAGGACAGCACTGTGAGGGCACTGCTGCCACCAGCCCTGGCACAGCATGGAGCTGGGGGGCTCAGGACACCTCCTGCAGGGCACAGAAGGACTGAAGAGGGATAGGAGCGAGCTTGAGCACCTTGGTGCCCACCAGGACCCCTCCAATCACACACCCCTTGACTTCAGCTCATAAGGAAGCAGCAGGTGCAAAACAGACATGCAGAATGGGAGCTGCAGAAAGGCATTGCTAACCCCAGGCCTTCCACAGAGATCCCATTTAAGTCCCCACTACTCCAAGTTTCCTTTGCTGCTCACTGACTCAAAGTCTTCACCTGTACTCTCGCAGCATTCTGCACTGAAGCCAGAGGTCCCGGCCTCTGGGCCTGCCCCAGAGGAACAGGATTCCTGCAGGGCCCGACCCAACAGCCCTTAAAGTCTGTGGAGGATCGGGACTTAGAACCATAGAGCAGCTTAGGTTGGAAGGGATGTGGAAGATCACTCAGTTCTGCTCATTCTTGGTCCTGTTTCATGAGGCAGGAGCTGGAGTTCTCACAGTTGATCCCTGTAATGCAAATCCATTCCTAATCCTGCTGCTTCTGTGAATCCACAGCCCTTTCCACCCCTCAAATGTACTGGCAAACACTGGCCTTTTCCAGTCATAACAATTCCAAGTGTCAAAAAGGCCCCACCTGCAGAGCAGAAGGCCTTGAACACCGCTCCGCCATCACACCCAAAGACACAGCCATAAAAATAAAAGCTTTTTATTATTATTATTATTTTTTTATATATACCATTACAGGAACATCTGCTAACATTCTCACCAGCACAGGCAGCTCCATACAGCCCGGGCTGAGTGCAGGTACCCGGCTCCAGGCTGCACTGTCACGCACCCCCGAGCTGCTGCCGCTCCCAGGGCACATCACCCACAGCTCCTCACCCCGGGCAGGGAGGCCTGGCCTTCCTGGCATCAAGGTGTCACCTTCTTGTAGGTGATGTGGAGGTGCTGTGTCATGGGCTGCGTAGTGGTCGCCATGGAGACTGTTTGTTCTAGCTTCCCATCGGAATTGAGACGGAATTTTCTGGTAATCTGAGTAAGGGGATAAGAAAAGAAACATATCATAACTCAGGCAAACAGCATTCACTGTGAATACTTGTCCCTACTCCGAGCAGCTCCTTTTCACATCAACAGCCAAAAACCAACAGCCTTTCCAAAGAGCCACAGTCACTGTCAGGGTGACCCACCCAGCAGTGCCAAGGGAAGGTCAGCAGGAAGACACCGGGGTTCCTGCTGCTCCAGAATTTCAGCTTGCCTTGAAGACACAGAAAGAAAAGAAGTTTTTCTCAAATATGCTCATTTCTCTTGGAAGGGACGTGTGATCGGGCAGGACAGCGTGGCAAGGATGTGTATCTGCAGACTGGGCTGACCCATGGCTGCCTCTGTCAAGAGAAGCCCTTCCCCGTGGGCTCAGTGCTGCTGTTCAGACAAGGCTTTCCTATCTTCTTCCCTAAGAAGCTGCTGCTGCCACTGCTGGAGGCAGGGCTGGGGCTGCTGCTCTGACTCAGCACGGCAGCTCTTATCTCAGTGATCCCTTTTCATCTTGTCATCTATGAAATGGCTTCTGAGAACTCAAAGGGAAGATAAGCAAGGATGCTGTGCAGTATTTCCAAGAGCACTCGAGGGCAGTCTGTAATTAAAGCGTGTTAATCAACCCGTCCTCTCCAACAGACACCCCCCAGGCTAACATAATGATTTGAATTGCTGACCGAGTGTGAACTCACCTGCTCTACATGGGGCTTCTTGGCAAAGGAGATCCTGGCTATGGAGTGAGAAGCTATAGACAGCTCTTGACCATTCACCTCCCCTTCCTCCACCTCCACGAGACCTAATGAGAAGCAAAGTCATAAATACAAGGTAACAATGGATAATTAACAGTACGTCACAATTATTAGGCTACGCAGATGAAGAATGTTTTTACTTGACCTAGCACATATCAACAACTGCAAATCCATGCAACCTCAGAAACATAACGCTGCTTGGAAGACCCAGCCAGACTCACTCTCACACCGTGGGCTGAGTATCACATTGCAACTGGCAATTTTCCATTCAGCACCTGCTCTGTGGTTTTAGATCCAAATTTAAGCATCAGCTGGGTTTGAAATTTCTTCACTTACAGCAGTGTACGTGTAGTTCAGTCTCTCATTCGGTCCCCGTGAGCACACAGTGAGGCACTACATCCAAGCAGTGGGAAATTCTCCCAGCTTAGGAGCTCATGGGAAGAGTGGGAATGATGTAACTGGTCCGTACATGTTCCCCCCTCCTCTCTGCACAAAAAGACTTGGATGCCACAAAGGCACCAAGATTGCCACTGGCCACTTGTAACAGGCCACCACTAAGGCTCAGACTGCGACTCCTGGCAGTACCTGTGTTCTGGGCACTGATGAAGGCCACCTTGTTAGTGTCAGGTTTGAGGCGGATGAATCCACATTCTCGGTGCATTGGTTTCCTGGTGTCCGGGTGGAAGGCATTGAATCTGAGGGCAGATCAGAATACCAAAGCTGCCATGCTGCTGCACTGAAAACACAGGGTTCAGACTGCTTTCACCCCAGAGGAATCTGCATTTCATTGAAGCACACGAGCTGCCTGCAGTGTTTGTGGAGTAAGAGTCTGACAATGGTTCACCATCAGAAGAAGTGAGTGTGTAAAGACAGCTCCTTCACACACACAACTAGGCCTCAAACAAGTGGAAGCTGACATTTTAGTTCAGGCTTCAGATTTTCTCCATGAGCGAGCTCAGAAACTTCCGTGGGTTACAGTACCCACCACTGATGCTGAAGCCACACTCCATCCCAAGACCTTCCTTCTCTCTGTAACACCTAGCCTTGCACCATCACCTTTATTTAGTATTTAAACTTGGCCATCTTTTTCTTCCTTGTACATTACTTGCTGCAGGCAATAACACTGCACACTCCCCACCTCAAAAAGAAGAGCAACATAAATCAGCTGAGATGCTTATTTATTCTCCACGACTCCTCACAACTGCAAGCTTGGTCATCGACACCACGGGTGTTATTTATGTATTATTACACATGATCATAAATTACATTAGCACTCCTCAGTCTACACAGGGGACTGAATTAAACAGCAGCTTAAACTCACTGACAGCAAGTTAGGACTTGTTAGGAGTTAGGAGCAGACTGCTCCACTGGTGTATTACGGCCCGTACATCCTACACCCATCTTTCTCTTTTCACATCATTTGTCTTTGTGCTTCTGTCTCCTCGCCCTCCTGTGAGAAGGAGGCAGAGGCAACCTCAGAGTGGTTGTGTGGTTGTAAGTGGCAGCTTGGCAAAGCAGAGTGATAGCAGTTCTAGAGTAACACTATTACCTGAGGATTCATTTCTAATTAAACAGCTACTGCCCTCAGCAGGAACAGTGTCTTCTCTGGCCAGAGGGACAGCACATCTTCTGCCTAATACATGCACCTGGAGCACACCACGTTAATGTGGAAGGATTGCTGACCTTTCAAAGACAGGTACATCACAGTGACCCTGCATTGGTACGTGTCAACGACAGAGCTGTGAACTCACTTCTAAAAAGCCCTGTGGTACTGTCAGACTGGTGAATCGTCACAGGCTGCAAGCATGCAGCTCTGGGCACGTCACAACAGCACACCCATTTCTCAGCAGTTTTAAAAGGAAACAAACAAATCAGGCCACCCAGCCACATGTCATTACACCCTCTCGTTTGGTTAAATGAAAACTTGTTTACTTGGAACTGGAATAGAACTATGAACAAATCTCCCTGCAGCCACACCTGCTGTGATCCAAACGTAGCTGCCAACGCAGCCAAACCTCCAGACTTACGAGAAGTTGAGCATAGGCTGTCCCACGTGAGAGATGTGCACTTCTTCCAGGTACTGGAATGGCTTCATGGTGGGGAAGGTGCCGTCGCCCGGCGGGTCTGAGAGCCAGGTGCCCAGCATCCAGGAGAGGGGCTCCATCACAGGGTTCAGCTGTGGGGTCTCTGTGGAAAGAGGAAAGGAAGAAGATGGAAAATTGGTGGATCTGCTCTGAGGCTCAGCAGAGGGAGAACAGGAAACACCACGAGATGCATCAGGAACACTTTTCTCCACCTCCATGGGGCAGAGGGAGACAGGGCATACAGTACAGACATGGCAAGCAGGTCTGCTCTCAAGGCTGCCCTTGGCCTTACCTGTACAGCATTCCTGCAGGCACTGCATTTCTGACCCCTCTCTTTAGTGCTGATAGAGAAGGGAAAGCCCCCTCCCACCTCCGGGTGGGGACGGAGCAGCGTGAGATCTCAGGATAAAGAAGGACGTGTGATAACTGATATCAGTGACACATCTCCAGCTCTCTGCCCTGACTTTCCTCAAGCACTGAGTCAGTGCTGCTCCTGTTTGTTTTGGAGACCAGAGTCCTCACTACAGAGGAAAATTAGGCTGTGTGAATATTCAGGATCAAAGTTTACTTGTTTTTTTTTTGTTGTTGTTGTTGTTTTTCTTCTTCTTTTTTTTTTTTTAAGAGGTTAATGAGTTGTACAAAAAGAGGCAACGAGAGCTCAGAAATCACTCTGTTCAGGTGCTGGATGAAGACCAGGGAGCACACAAGTTAAAGCATAAAGCAGAGGAGAAACCTACTCCCTCTGGTCCTTGCATTTATTGAGAAGCAGCCAAGGTCTGCTTCACAAAGTTGAGAGGCTCCTGTTTTAATGAAGCGTTTTGGAAGAGCTTTGATAAGCAGCAGTCTTTTCATTGCAGAGGGTGTAAGCTGAAATAATAAAAAAGGGAGCAAATGAGACAGGCATTTGAAAGTCATGCTAACAACGTCGTGGATCAGTTCCTAAGATGTTAGCATGGAAAGCGATCCAGCACCCACGTGATCTCAGGAAAGACCTCTACAAATAGAGATGAGGGGGTCCACTGAAAAATCCGGGTTAGTTATGTGATACAGATGAGTAAGACTGAAGCACTTGGAGCAGGGCCTCCTCCCACTCGTGTGCTGACTGGCAGGTAGCAGCAGGCTGAGTCTTCCACACCAAGTGATATCATCCAGATATAAGCTACCTGTCTGGCTGCTCTAAAAGGAGAAATGTTGCCCCAGAAAGGCAATACCGTGGGTAAAAAGCTGTTTGCTCAGTCCAAGCCTGAAGTACTCTGCAAATAAACCAGCACAGGAAAACATGACATGTCACTGTGAAACAGGGTGTTAAAAATATACAGCATCAGAGCAGTCCCCTGCAAAGAGCACCCCATGGGTCTGGGCATGCACCACTGCTCACCAAGGGGGTCACTGCAGCCTGCAAATATCCCACAGTGCTTTAGGGCATTTCCCTTCCACCTGTACTGTCAGCAGCCCAAGTGACTGCACATTATTTTTCAGTGCAGTGCAGTGATTACTGATCACCAAGGGCCAAATTTACTACTGCAAGAAAGTGTACTTCTAGACTGTTTGTTTGCAACCACTTTCCTCTTTTGATGTGAGTGTGGGTTATCTGAGAGCACAGAGAGCATCACTGCTGTGTCCAGCCAGCGTTTGCCATCCACTTGCTAACTGCAGACATTGCCCTCCTTCTGAGCTTGCTTCAGGCCTAGAAACCCCACACAGCGAAAAGCAAAGCTCAGGGAAGGCTGGCAGCCTGCAGCTGGGCTGCTGCTGCCCTCTCCTGGGCCAGGAGCTGGCAGCAGAGCTCAGCACCAGGACACTTCCCACCACTGGGGCGCTCGGTAATAGGGCTTTTTAGGCTCGTTTCTCTGGCTTACCTTGCAGCACTTCAGGAGACAGCATCCAAGTGACAGATGGAAGAAACGGCTTTAGCAAAGATTCAGTTATAAAAAGACACTGCACACTGCTGCTTCTTACCCTTGGCATCGGCCTCTGGCTGCTGGGCTCGGTCCTTTCAGCATCTCTGATGGCCCCTGTGCCAGGGCCTGAGCTGAAAATGGGGCGAAAGCAACAGCAAGGAGGCAGCAGGAGAAAGGCTGATGGAGTGCATCAGAAAATTAAGGTGTTTTGAAAAGAAATTTGCTTCTTCTGATATAATTGAGGTAAGTATAAGTCACTATCAGAGCAACAAGAAGTAGACAGAGGAAAGAGGAAAACTGCTTTGCTTTGTTTGAAACATGTATGTTTGTAGATGCAGTCGCTCTAAAGAGGAACTGTGCTGAAGAAAGAGCATGCATGTTCTGTTCTGAAGATTTAAATTCAGAGCTCACTCTTAGAAACACTCCTTAAGCCAAAGGAGTACACACAGTGCCTGAGAGTATCAAGAAATACAAACCACATCTGAGAACATGCAGTGCAAGAGATGCTGGCCGCTGTTTCGCACAGAATCACAGCATCACTAAGGTTGGAAAAGACCTCTCAGACCCTCAAGTCCAACCCACACCACTGTGCCCACTGCCCACGTCCCTCAGTGCCTCATCCCCACTGCTCTGGAACCTCTCCAGAGTTAGGGACTCTCTCATCTCCCTGGGCAGCTGTGCAGAGCAGTCTCAAAAGCTTCAGACCTAGATGTAGTGCTTGCAGGGCTGACCTTGGCTTTCTTGCACTTTGCTTTTTGCATAGTAACAACTGAACTCACCCTAGAGGCAGAAGCACTCTGCACTACCAGGTTACAGATTTTCATGAAGCTGCTTCCAACGTCTGTGAGACCTCTGCTCCCCTGTGAAACCCAATTGCAGTCAGTCACCACATCCAAAAGCTGTGAACACAGTTTAGGAGACAGAAACAAAGGCCTGCAAGCAACGTGATCACCTAGATCTCGTTTCTCCAGGAGACCACACTTCCCTCTGACTGCCATACCCAGCTCCTGTGGACGCAGTGCTGTCTCACCCTCTGGCCTCACTGCATCCTTCTGAACTTGCAGGGGTACAGAAGTCAAATCCCTCCTTGTATGGTGACAAAGTCAACCTGCTGCCCACACTCTGCAGCAAGGGCTGACATGATCTCCTGCCACGAGATAACCAGGCTGAGCAATCCCCAGGGCCGTGGCTACATGGGCTTCAGCCAGTGAGCCCTGGCACACAGAGCTACACTGGCACAAAGCCCTGCATGGTTTTATGAGCAGTGTGAGCAGCCAGTCAGCTCCTAACGACACAGCCACCCCACCTCACCCAGGCTGGGGAGAGCTTGCTGCACGAAACTGAAGGAAAAAGAAAAGAAAATCTCAGGCAGCACCTTCCATCCACAATGAGCTGGGTGTGCAGCCAGCAGCCTCCTGCAGCCCTTCCTTTGCCTGAGTCACTCACTGGACTTGAATCAGCAGCAGCAACATGCTGGTAATTAAGAGCAGCCTCATTCTGTGTGCTTTTTGCATGTTTAATTACAGAAGGCAGCTTTATCCCCCACTGTCCCTCCCCATCTTACACTTTGCTGAGGCTCTCCCCCAGCAAGAGCAAAGCACCCCTAGTACTGATGCACTCCAGCACTGCTCTGGGGGGGTGATTACATTCACAAACATTCATCTTATGCCCTGCATTAGTAATTAATTTCATAACCAAGCCCCCATGTGTTACTGCCTGCTTCTAACCTCTGTGGTGAAATGCTCAAAATGCTCAGTGTCTGCAGCCACTTCTCCTGCAGCACAAGGCACACAGAAAACGTTTTTCAAATGACACACGACGATGAGAAACCCAAACAGCCTAAGGAGAGCTTACCTCAACGTGTCTTACTCGCTTTCAAGTTTTCCTTAGTGAGCATTTTCCTTGCTTCCAAGCTGTTGTATTTGTGCTTTTTTTTTGGTGTGAGTCACTGCCTACTGACTTCAGAAATAAATGCTTAACACACATATGCTGTACAGGGAATGAAAAACTAGAGAAGAAAACAGACCACTCCACTGAAATAGGATGCAGAAAGAGCAGCAAAGCAACAAGTCTTATTCTCCCTTCCAAGCTCCTTCCTCCCCACGGGGACAGCAAAAGGACTCTCTTCTGATCAACTCGGTCCTGAAAACAGAATTTCTACAATGAAATGTCTACCCCAGTCAGCTGCAGGCTGGAAAGCCTCATCCAGCCTCTCTCATGACGCCTTCTGCCACAGATTCAGTCCCACTCTTAACCTATGTGCACACATTCTTGCTCCTTATCTCCCTCTTTGCTTACTTTATCTCCCTCGCTGTGTGTAACCACACTTTATAGACCAGTATTCTGTACTGGCTGTTCCCATCTATTTCTCCTGGTAGCCAAGGCAGAAAAGTTGCAATCAGCACTTCCCAATCCAGACTAAACTTATTTTTCTTATTCTCACACATCCCAAATCTCTTCCCACTGATGCTGAGGAATTAGCTCTGCTACAGTGAACAAAACCCACTGTCACCTTGGTGGAAAATGCTACAGTTGTAGAGGCATCAGCTGTGCATGAAATCAGATGTTTCATGTTTGAGTCCAACCCCAAAGCTCCCCAGCTACGCTCCATTCACACCAAGGAAGTTTTAGAAACAACTGCACTGCTGTGAAGTTTTGTACACATACCAAAAAACAAATCAAAACTGGAAGGAAGTATTTCCTGCGGATTTTTAGCAAAGTTCTTATCGTTCTCCACGTGCACCCATTTTGCAAACTCTCCTGCCTTTAATATGACCTTCACGAAAGGAAACACAGAGTTTGGAACAGGCTGCACAGCAGCTCAGAACTCTGTGTTTTAAAAGCTCTGCCTCTGTTAAATACATACACTTGAATCACACTGAATCCTACCTGCATCTGCTGCACTGCTGGCCATGGCGGGCTGAGTTATTTTCCTATTGCTTGGTCTAGCTCTCTAATCACCTTTGCTCACCAGAGCGTGTTTTGCACTTGATAAGATGGCTATAAAGGAAGTGATCTCATCATGAGATAAGAAAGCTATCCCGGTGCCTGCTGGGAGACGTAGTTTCAAAAAAGGGATCAAACTCCAGAGCATCAAGGAGACATGATCTTGTGAAAGCACTGTCACCCTCCTGGCTCCAGGAATGGATGCAGCTGGCAGAGCTGACAAGAGCTGGGTAGATGGTACAAATACCTAACAGGAGCACTGCACAGAGCAGCCTCCCTTGGTCCTGCACTCCAACTTCTTACCAGGACACCAGGTCTGCAGTTCTTTGCTTGTTCTGTCTTTCCCTAATTTCTCTTGACACATCCTCTTGTTCTTTGGAGCACCTGACCTTGCTCTGCCTGGTGCACTGTGCCTAGCCACGCTCTGTTTCTCAGCCATTGATCCACAGGCATCAGAAGTGGCCCATGAAGCAGAAGAAACATTTTCCTATCACAAAAGCAAGCAAATTCAGAGTTTAGTATGGGAAGCATCCCTAGAGAAGCTGTGTAGGAAACAGTCCTGGGCTTTCCCCAGAACCACTCAGTGGATCCCTCACCATGAAAAGCTAGGGAACACCATGCTCCTGCACCATGATGGCTCAGGCACTCTGCAAGCCAAATTCAGCCAGGCTGAGGCACCAACCCCCAAGCATGGCTGGCAGGGGCTGTGTGTGCAGCACTCTGCACAACTCCACTCTTCTAACCGGCCTGCTGTGCCACTTGGGTATGGCCAACAGCAGTCTCCATGTGCAGTGGTCCTGGGAAACATCAGAAAGCCTTAAAAACCTCAACAAATCCACAGACCAGGCTCCGTGGTAAGTGTGGGTGGTTGGGAGCACAGCTCTGCCTGGTGGCCTGGGAGAGCAGCTGAATGTCAGGCAGCAGCAGCAGGGCTGTAGGGATGGAAGCAGCTGCAACCTGCAGAGTCAGCCCTGTTGCCTTTCCACTCCCCATCCTTAAGCCTTTAGGGGAAAAAAAAAATGCAGGCTCAGGTTTACGGCTGTTAACAGCACCTCACTGATGCATCCTATGATTTAAGCCAGTTGAAACGCAGCTACTAATAAAGGCTGTAATTATTATGAAGCTGATACTTGTTACCTCAGTTTTTATGAATATCAAAAAGCACTCTTCAACGCAGCATTGCATCACAGTACAATTCAGTGTCTGCACATCAAGTGGACTCTGCCCAGCAGCACTCAGCTGCGTTTAATCAGGTATTTGGGCTGCCATAAACTAGGACTATGAGCACAAGAAAAACAAGGCAAAGCACAAGAGCACCAAGATTAAACTAAAGCAAAAGCCTGCCAGCCACCAGCAAACCCTTAGAAAAGTCACCAGCAGAATGGATCCACAGGAGCTTGTTATCGTCACTGAAATGATTGATTTTCTCCTGTCGGCCTGTCTGGTGAGAGACAGCAGAATAGATAAGATGATGATCACTTCATTAAGAAATTGATATTTCATCTTAGAAAACTGAGTACGTAATCCTCACATCCTACACAAACACACCTACCTCCAGAAAGACAGCAAAATCCTACTGCTCCCTAGACAAAAAACCATGGCTCAGGATGCTCCTCCTGCAATGAGCATCTCATTGTAGCCACTCGAAAAAGGCCAGACACCTTTTTATCTGTGAGTGTGTATTTACGAATTGAATATGATACTTACAGAATCCTGAAACTGTAGCCAGTTATTTTCTGTTGTCTGACAACAAAACTGCACAAAAATATAGACTGGAATACATAATTACAGAGAGCATGCTGACTTCCCACGCTGGGGAAAAGAAGATGTCAGCCTTTCCCCAAAGCGTGAGTTTTGCACACAGGAAAATGAAAAACACGTGGAGAAAGTAACAGTGGGTATCAGCCTCTGAGTCTTTCACTAGGGTTTATTTTCTTGCACTTAAGCAAGGAAACAGGCTGTGCTGTAAAGGCCTGCAGAACGCATCTCCCTGTGCTGGTATCACATTTCTAACCATGCCTAACACCACGCAGCTTCCGAAGATGAGAAGAAAGCTCACAAGGGATGCAGAGGGAAGGGGGATGAGCGTTTCCAATACACCCAGCCAGCCACGAGGGGCTGCTCCTTCAGGAAGACCCCGAGTCACACATCTCTCACGATGTAACCCCATGTTTTCTAAGCAGCCATACAAACTCCAAATGTCAATTCAATCCTTCAAAGCTCTACTCAGGAATTACACCTTGCAACTAGAGACACTGTGCAAGCTTTGTCAGTGTGCAAAAGATATACATTAAATCACTCTTCTTGACCTCCTGACACCTCCTGTACCTGTGTTTTTAGGCTACTGTGTCCCTCAATGAGTTTCCCTGTGTGTTTAGGTGTCTCAAATTCATTCTTACAGCTAGAGAAGTAATTCCCTGTCTCTTGGCACTCTTATTACCTGACTTCTGCGGATGGAAATGAGCGAACTGAACCCAGCACTTCAGTCAAAAAGAACGTCCTCAACATGGTGACAACACCAGCATGTTTGATGCCTCAGAACTTATATATATAAAGTGCTGAGTGGAGCACATGAAGCCCAATCTCAGAAGCACTTCTGCATCATTAGAAAAGACTACAACAGCCTCCCCAGGTACTGCTGCCCGTACATAATTTCTGTGCATAGACTGTAACACAACACACGAACAAACCAAAAGAATCCACAATGAACAAGTTAAAGAAAAACCTCAAAGGAGTTGTCTTCCACACCAAGATCTAGCTTCTTGCCCCACTACCCCGGAAAACCACACCAAAACAACGCTTTGAGGCAGCAGAGCTCAGAGAGTGCACAAGTAACTTTGAGTGAACAGTCAACACTGATGGGGAAAAAGAAAACAATAGGCTTCAGGGACCCACAAACCAAAATAACTCTCCTAGCTGCATCTCTTGGTGCAGTACAAGCTACTGCTTCTCTTTCTAAAAATGTGCCCTTCTCCTGTCTTTAACCTGCTCCATCTGTATTACACCTAACTCAAACAGCCTCTGTTTGCTAAGAAAGGGTGAATCCTGCCTGAACACAAAGACCCTGGGAATACTGACCACAGTCCTGGGACAGCAGGCTGTTCAAGTAAGGGATACTGATCCTCTTCAGCTCGTCCAGCTTCTCCTTCAGCTTCCTGACTTGGCTGTCTGAGCGGCTGATCCTCTGCCTCAACAGTTTCAACTCCCCGTTCTTCTTCTCTACCTGCTCACGCAAGCAGCACACCTGGCTTTTGCTTTGCCTGGAGGAGAAACAGTACGAGTGGAGGGAGTCGATGAGCTTGCAGGCCCCCGAGGCCGACATGATGACCTCGTTGATGGACATGGGGTTGGCATCCGTGTCGCCTTTCCGTCCCACCACGGCCTCAGCTGCAGGCTGAGGGGTCAGGTCTGCTGGGGATGCCGACAAACCCTGGGAAGGTTTCTGAGGGGTCGCAGTGAGGGAGGAAGTAGGGGAGTCTTCCGCTACAGTCTTATCGTGTCCCATGAGATTGCTACTGCAGCTCGGTTCCACGTCTCTCTTTGGCCTTTTCCTTTCTAGCTGCTCTTTTGGGAAAGACGGCCTCTCCCTGGTGTGCTTAGAGGAAAAGCTGTAGGAGTGAAGGGAGCCGATGAACTTGCAAGCACCAGAGGCAGGAGGAGTGAAATCATCCACCGAAATGCCGCTCCTGTCCGCCACCCAGCTCCCCGTCCAGGCGCCTCTAGGACAGTCCTCCACAGAAGATCTGTCAGACTTTTTCTGAGCTCCGGGCTTTGCCACCAAGCTGTCGCCGAACGTCCTTCTCCGGGGCCCTTCCAGCTGGCCATGGAGATGCTCTTCGTCCTCAGACATCGCCCCGATCTCCGCTTGCAGAGTCACCTCCTCCATCTCATCCGTCCCTTGCATCACCATAAGGTCCTGCTCAGGAGATGGGGTCCTCTGGGCTACCTCACAGCCTCCTTCCCTCGGGCCCTCCCCATCCTGCAGCGGGACCTGGCTGGCTATTTTCCTTCTGCTCCTGACATAATCCAGGTTGTCGCGCTTTTTCTCCGCGAGCTGGAAGATGGTGGGGACGGCGGTGGGCTTCAGCAGCCGGTGCTGGTCCTCCAGCCGCCGCGAGAAGCTGTCCTTGGTGAAGTGCTCGCTGCACAGGAACGAGTACTTGGTGGGGGTCCAGTTGTCCCTCTGAACAGCCTTCAGCCACTGAATCAGGCGCTTGGAATCCTTCAGAGGGAACCTACCCACGGAGGAGATTAAATGAGCACGGGAGCGGGGTGAGGCCGCAACCCAGGCCCCGAGCCGCCCGGAGGGGGCTGAGGGGAGGCCTCGCTGTCAGCCCCCGGCCCGGCACCTGCGGGGCCGCACTCACCTGTGGAAGGAGACGGCGCCGCGCAGCGCCTTGCCCTGNCCGCGCCCGAACGCCGGAGTTCCTCGGGGCGTACGCCCGGCGGGCGGCTCCCATGGGCGGTGCCGCCGGGCCGCTCGCACGCCGCCGCTCGACCTCCCGCGGCCCCGCCTTTCGCCGCCGACCCCACGCCTCTCCACGCTCCGCCGCGGCGTTTCCGTACGACAACATGGCAGCCCCCA
>VXAB01008338.1:19489-101548 GCA_013399175.1 Odontophorus gujanensis | reverse complement strand
CCCCCCCGCCGGCCCGGCCCGGCCCGGCCGCCAGCCGTACAGCAAGATGGCGGAGCCAGGTCACCCCGCCGCCCCTCCGCCCTGGGGAAGGGGTTTCTGTACGGCGCCGCCGTCAACCGTCATGGCGGCCGCCGTGTGGCCGCCGCCATTTTGGCCNGTACGACAACATGGCAGCCCCCAGCGAGAGCTGCAGCGCACCCGAACTCGAGAAAGCAGCCAATCGCCGCGCGGGACGGCGGCGAGCCGCGCCGCCATTGGGCGAGCGGAGCGGCATCGGGTTCAGCTGCGCCGGGGCGTATGTGTCGGCGGGGACGGCGGTGGGTGCAGTCCTCGGTGGGGCCGCCGCCATGGACGCAGGTGGGTGCGGGGCCGACGGTTCTTCCCGTGCCTCGGGGCGGCCCGCGGGCCGTGCTCCCCGTGGGGGAAAGGAGGGCTGAGCGCCGCGGGAGGAAGGCCTCGCCCGGCGGGGTCTGTCAGCCGCGGCCTTGGGAGCGGCGCTCGCCTGGGCCCCGCCGTGCGGGAGGATGGGGGCCGTCCTCAGTGCGCGGGGAGCGACCCCTTGCCGTGCCCCCCCGCCTTCCTTCGGCTGCCGCGGGCCGGGGCTCTGACAGTGTGGGGCTGTCTCAGAGGGACACCGCTCTGAGGTATTGGGTTTGGGAGGTGCAGCGTGGGGCCGCGGGTTGGCCTCGGTGATCCCCGTGGGTCCCTTCCAAGCTGTTCTGTGCTAACTTGCTCTTACCTTGACTCACTCCTCCCGTCCGGCCCTCCCCTCTTCTCATAGTGCCGGCAGAGCCGCTCGTGATGGAGCTCCTGCTTTCCCACGGGGAAACAGCCGTGCTGGGTGCTCAGCTAGCTGGTATCCCGCTAGTCAGCGTGCAGCACCAGCCTGCCCTTGCCCTGCGCGGAGATAAGCAGTGCTGTGCGATAACAGCGTCTCCCGTTCCTGCTGTGTGCTGGGCAGGCGTCTGCGTGGGGCTGGGCTCCCGATGGCCACGCTGCTCGCAGCGTTGGTCCGTGGCCTCGACGCGGAGCTGCGGTGGGGCTGATAGAGTCCCCGCTTTGTGCCAGCGTGTCCCTGCGTGCTGTCACATCAGTGTGTCACAGCTGGGAGCGATGCGTGTTCCGACAAGTGAAACAACACAACCAGCGGGCGTGTTTGCTTGCCCTTTGTGTAAGCATAGTGGGGCTTTATCGAGGGAAGAAAAAACTGTGGTTTGATAGCGAGGCTTCACTCTGCTGCGTCTCCTCCTCTGCAGGGTTGGTCTTGGGCTGTGAAGCAAGGAGCACTGGAGCCCTCTGGCCCAGTGACAGGCTTCAAACTGCTCAGCCCAGGCCGTGCCTTGACTCCTTGTTTTCACTCAGATAATCGGGATTTGTCTTGTCTGAAAGGGCTTAGGGGAAAGAAGGGACTTAATCTCTCTTCTGCAAAGGCCAGAAGTAAGCATTCAGGATGTTCTTTGGCCATCTGCTTTCTAAGCATTTTTCAGCTTTAAACTTTTCCAGTACAGTACGTTGGCCTTCTTGACTCTCGCAGAAACATCCTGCATCTGGCAGCTTCCATCCTCTCCACTCTGATCTCCTTTATGATGTACTTCTGTCAGCCTCGAGGGGTGATCGTCTGTCCCGTTCCTGATTCTTTTGCTGGTGTTCATTGGGGCTGAAGGTCTTGGGGGAAAGCAGCCCTGAGCTGTTGCTGCCTGAGGAGCGTTGGTTTCTGTGTTAGAGAGAGGAACCCTGCTAGAGAGGGGAGTGCACAAGGAATTTGGGGAGTGATGTGTTGTAAAGCCTGGTTTCCCTTCATCTGGCATGCCAGATCTTTACTTCCGTATTTTTTATGTAAAGAGGAGGAAGAAAATAAGTTGACAGAACTTCCAGGCTGTGCATGCAAACTCCAGTCAAGATGATTTGTGCTGGAGCAAAGATCAGCTTTTCTGCTGCGTAAAGCATAAGGAAATGCGCTCGAGTCATCAAAGTTTTGACTTCTTTGTTTCATGAAGTTGACAGAAAAACAGTTCTTGTTTTGCTAAAGCAGTGAAAGTTTGTCATATGGAAGAAGGCTTTGCCTTTTCCATCAGGGCTTTGGGATACTCCAGTAAATCCCATGCGAGGTGTGCCCCTGGGGCAACGGTCCAACCACTGCTATGAGTCTGATGCTCCTGGAAGGAGAAGCTGCCTTTCTGACAGTGTGCTCTGCGTGGCTCAGGCTGTCACCTGTTTAACTTCAAATCCACTCTGTGCTGGGGGAAGCTGAGCCATTGTTCTGGTGCGTGTGTTCTGGTGTCAGCCTCCTGCTGATGCTCGGCCATCCTGGATGCGCAGAGGTCAGCCTTGAAAATAGATCGAGGGCTTCTTGAAGGTGAAGTTTTGGATCACTGCCTGGGAAAAATTGCTGATATCACCTGACTTCCGCAGCTGCAAGAAGAGCATCTTCAAAGAGGATCTCTGCTTCGTGAACTCCTGCTGTTATTTATGGACAGGGCCTTTGCTTCTAACCATGCAGATCCCTGTGCTCTTACTTGAATTACTTTGGGCTTGCTTGCTGAAGTATTTAGCTCATCTGAGCAACAGCACAATGGATATCATTTTGAGAAAGTGACAAAGGTTGTAAAGGTGGATATTTTGGGCCGGGGGGAGGAGCACATAGACACTGCCTTCAGCCTGGTGGGGGTTTATTGTTCCCATTAAAATGCTCTTAATGTGCACTAAGAGCATTCATTGGAGTTTCTTCCCTATGACGGTGAAATCTTAGCTCCTGTACTTAACCTTTCAGGTAGTGATAAGTGTTTTCTTTAATTAAAAAGACAAAACTCTGTATGCAGTAAAGCATGCCTGCAAATTTTGAGCATGCAGCTGGACCTGCCAGACTGGAGCACGGAGACCTGATGTAAGGGCTGCAAGTTTGGGATTCTCTTCCCAAGTGTTTGATGTTGTGGTACTTGCAGTTTGCATGCCCTGCATGCCTGGGACCCCCATGGGCATTGCTGGCCCCTTCCTGTGTAGTAATGTCACATCCCAAAGAAGAATCTGTGAAATTTAAAGGAGCAAACAGAAAGCGATGCGTGCTTGAAAGTGCGTGCAGAAATTGTCACTGGGTGGAAGGATGTCAGCACTGAGCAGGAGAGCAAAACAAGTTAAGATGGACACGACACAAGGACTGTTGAAGATCTGTGAAGTTTGGCTACTATTTAGTAAAGCCATTCTTAATTCCCCCTGACAACACTGAGCAATGAAAAAGATTGTGTTAGCTTGCTTTCACTTTTCTGTGCAAGCAGAATTGCTTTGCTTGGATTGCTTCACGCTTGGGTTAGGGCCAGAGCCTAGTTCAGAATTTGATTTAGGAGCCCGCTCTGTGTTTGCATTTCTAGGGCTCCTGCTTACATGGGAGCTGGTCTGAGTGGTGGTGTCTTCCTGCTGCTCATGGGTTCCCTCTGATGCTGGGAACTGGCTTCCAGTTGCAAGAGCCCAGAGGCAGAAGGCTGAGGAGGTACCTGTGGGAGCCGGAATGTCTCGCACAGCTCGTTTGTCTGGGTGTAGTGCAGGGCATCCTAATCCAAAGTGCCTGGAAAGAGGAGGGGCAGAGCCTTGTGGGGACTTTCTGAAGCTCTCGTTTACTAAATGAAATCAGCCAGGTCACCGTTTACTGGAGCTCCAGATGGTGATTTTGGAAAGCCAAGTGAAGAACAGCTGAGAGAGAGACTTCTGCACACACATCTGTTTGTGAGCATGGTGGCATCTGGTGTGATGGCAGGTGAACTCATGGGCAGTAAGCAGTGAACTGTGGACTGTAGCTGGTGGGTTTTGTAGGAGGTACCTGTCTTTTGTGCAAGGCTTAAGCTGCCCTGATCCAAGGGCATCATCCTGCATGTGTTCCACAGAGTGCAGCGATCAGTGCTGAGTGGTGGTGTAAGAAGAGATGGGTATTTGGGCACTGATTGATGCCACGTTGTGAAGGGAGCAAGTAAAGCAGGCACAGGGTGTGTGGGTCGCTTGGAAACTCAAGTCTCCACACTGATGTGCATTCCTCACTTTTAGCTGGTGCCTCTAAGGGCAGCAGTTCACCTTCTCAAGCTGCAGGCTGTTCTGGGGACAGGAGATGGCTTCTGCTTCAGCTCATGATCTCTGAGGATGGACTGACTTGAGGACTGAGGTTTAGTTTCTGCCTTAATGCAGTCCATGCTTCTCACATTACACCACCAAAAGCTGTGTTCTCGGGAAGAAGCATCTCAGTTGCTTCATTCCCTTGAAAAGAGGACTGCAGCTGCTGACTGTTAGTGTGCACAGTGATAGCTGTGCTGGGAAGCAGAGTGCAGCTGCTGGCTGAAGTCCTCAGCGTTTTCTTGTTCCACTGGGCCAAACTTGGAGTTGACCTAACCTGGAAACTCCTCTGCTTCCTTACTTGTGGAGCAGCAGATGAGAGCCGCGGGTGCGTGGGCTCCCTGTGCCTTACAGTTTGTGACTGTAGTGGGAGCCAAACTGTTTTTCACCAGGTGCTCTGTGGGTAAATTACAGTGTCACAGCAGCTCTGATTCTGCAGTACTGCTTTTGGTTTAATATTTGAACAGCAAGGAAAAAACAATGAATGATATATATATATATATTTTCTTTCTATTTCAGCTACTCTTACCTATGACACTCTCAGGTTTGAATATGAAGACTTCCCTGAGACCAAAGAGCCTGTTTGGATCCTAGGCAGGAAATACAGTGTTTTTACAGGTATTTTGCATGCATGATGACACTGCAGGGGATTCTGTTAGTGGTGCACGTTTTACATGCAGCTAGGTGACTGCAGGCCTTGCAAGTACAGAGCAGAGCCTGTATGCAGTGAGAGCATGCAGATTGTAAACCCCGTGCTTCCTTCTGTTTGGCCATCTCTGTGGACTCTAGAATATCTTCGTACAGAAAGTTAACATTTAGTAGTTATTGGCAAGTGGATAGCTCAGGGGAAAAGCAAGAAAGTTGTTTCCTGCTTCATAATTTACCTGTGACCGTGGTGGTTTTGATTGGTTGTATCTTTTTCAGGGGAAAAAGTTTCTTCTGCCTTGTGGCACTTTTGCATTCCTCATGCAGGTTTTGTCAGCCTGGGCCAGCAGGCTGTGTGCAGAGCAGTGTTGTTACTGAGAAGGGTGGGTGGGAGATGGGTTTAGGTGTGTTTGGTGCTGTCTTTCTGCATGCCTTTCTATCTTAAACTTTCAGAGAAAGAAGAGATCCTGTTGGATGTGACCTCTCGGCTTTGGTTCACCTACAGAAAGAACTTTCCTGCCATCGGTGAGTCTGAGTGCATCCTGGAAGTGATGTTGGCCCACCTGTCTGACCCACTGGGGGATTTGGGTTAGAGAACAGTCTCCTGTTGGAACTGAATGTGGATTAGGCTGTCAAAGTGTAGGACATGCAGATGATCTCAGGAAAACTGATCTCAAGATGAGGTATTAAACCAGGTTTTACAGCATTTGCACAAGAAGAGGAAGGAGAAAATAATTCCCTGACTGTTTGAATGTGTGTCTATAAGCTGTCACGTTGTAAATGTGAGCCTTGAATCAAAGAGCAGTGGATGGGTTGCCTTCAAGACAGAAGGTTTGTTTTGTTTTGTTGTTTAATACATTGATGAGATTGGCTGTTTTGGTAGTATGCAGGTTCCTCAAAGTACTTTGACATCACAGTTGCACCAGGCAGCTGTAATCCTATTCCAAAATTCAGAAAATACTCTTAGGTGATAAAGTGTAAGGCATGAGTGGCATAAAAACAAAAGTGGATTCAGAAGGTGATCCAGTAATCTGAATATGTTTGTGGTTTTTGACAGTGCAGAGAAAAAATTACCAAGTTCTAATTACTAAAGCAGCCACGTGTTCCTCCAGTGCAGAACAGTGACAAGTTTTACAAAGTAATCCAGGATTTGTGGAGGAATCCATTTTGGTTTTGGTTGGTTGTTTTTTAGAGCTTGAAGGGAACGTTACATGCAGGATCTGCAGTAATTTAAGGAGCATCACCCAGCGAACTTGAAACCAGACTTGTTAAGATATTCTGCATATCTTTCTTTCAAAAATAGAAAGCAGCAGCAATACAGAGAAACTGCTTTTACCAGCTGTGCTGAGGTGCAGCTGACTGCATGCCCCAGTCAGCTCACTAGCTGTGGCCACACTGAATGTTTTAGCTATGGAGCTTATAACAACAGCCAAAGCTTCACTGAAGAAACAGCAGCTTTCTTTTGGAATTCTGTTGTAAGTTACAGCCGTGAGGTCTTTGTTCTCAGATTTTCCAGTGAGAGTTAATATCCAGCTTATTCTCCAGTGTTATGTTGCTGCTGCTGGAGGATTTTTTGTACTTTTTTTTTTTAATCTAACTCTGTGTGGACATTGGAATCGCATCCAGTCATCATCTGCTTGTGATGTGGGAATTCCTTGTGACTGATTAATCTTGCATGAGTTCCCTTCTCAAAATGAGCATTACAACAAGTGGTCTATAATGAGCACCTCTGTTCAGAAATGTCTCTGAATTAGGTTGAGAATCTGCAAGTAGCCTCAAAGGCTGCTATGCTCATGAGAAATTCAGCTGTCTTTCTAGCTGAGTTGCTTGAAGTTCCTTTGAAGTTTTTTTTTCCCCTGTCATTTAAGGGTAAAGATCTTTGTTTTTAAGGGATGCCATTAGTCTAGTCACTGCTAACTGTGTTTTGATTTCTCAGCTTTGGGTTTGTGAGCTAGCATAATCCTTATTCCTTGCCCAATTTCTTGGATAAACCTGCTACCCATGCAGGCTCACAGTGCTTTCCTTTTTTCTGTCTTGGCCGTGTTGTTCCATTCCTTACATATTTGCTTTCTGTCCTTGTTTCCAGGAGGAACTGGTCCCACATCTGATACAGGCTGGGGCTGTATGTTGCGGTGTGGACAGATGATCTTTGCTCAGGCCTTGGTCTGCAGGCACTTGGGAAGAGGTAAAGCAGATAACTGTCTTCCAGGGCCAAGTGCTCGCACAAGTGCAGTGCTTCTAAGGATAGCAGCTGGGAATTGCTGAGGGCTCTGTAGCTTTTCCCTGAATTTTCTCAAGTTCAGGGCTGATGTGTGAAAACTCTGCTGGAAACCTTCCTGCAGCTGTTTGCTGCAGGAATATATGAATGTAGTTGCTAAAGCCATAAAATAAAGGAGAGCTAGCTCAGTTCACTGACACCAAGCAAGTACTAGGCTTTTCTTGAAGGGCTTTTTAATATACATGAAGTTCAAAAAATCCTACCAAAACATCCTACTTAACTGTAAATATTTTGGTTTTTAACTTGTCAAAAAGTCCTCTCTTTGTGTCTAGTCTCTTCTCCCTGAAAACTTCTGTTCTTGCACTTGAACCATACTTGGTTGGTGCGCAGGGAAGAGAGATGGTAGCTTGCTAATAAAGATCACGTTCTGTTTTGTGTATCCCTTTGTTTGTTTTAGACTGGAGGTGGATAAAAGGCAAGAGGCAGACAGATAATTACTTCAGTGTTCTTAATGCCTTCATTGACAAAAAAGACAGCTACTACTCCATTCACCAGATAGGTAAGGATGCTGGGTGCCAAGAAACGTGGGGGTAGTATCTTGTCTGTACTTCCTGTGAGTACAGAACATCTCTTCATGTTTATTTCTGTAGCTTAGCTGAAAAACCTAGTGTGTTATTTTCTGACACGATGCCTATTTTCTGATATGATCTGAAATTACTCTTCTTTATTATGAGTTGTGATGGATTCTTCTTCTCGGCTCCATTCAGACCTTCAGGTTTGTGTAATGCTTTAGGTTATATTCAGCATCACTTTCTGTATCCTATTGAGCTAAGGTGAGAGGAAAGCATGTGGCTGCTGTTCTTACCACGACCTTGTAATGTGAGAGGACTGCTGGATGAAGATATTTTCAGAAGTAGCAGTTAGACTCCAGTATAAATATCCCTGGCAAAAGAAAAAGTCAGCTTGTTAATTTTTTCTGTTAAGATACCTATAGCTTCATCTACAGTGAACGATGTGTCAGGTAACATGGGTGTCTTGATAATCACACACTAAGAGTGGCTTCTTCTGAGGTAATGTTGCCACTTGGACTTCTGTATTCCCTATCTGGGAAAAGATTTGACTTACAGTTTATTGAGGATATACTTGTCTCTCCCACTGACCCCACAGTAACCCATGAAAAGGTAGATTCTGCTGACTCCAGAGTGTTTCAAGTGAGATTTCTTCATTACATAAAAATCCCGGTTAGAAAGGAGAATAGTGTAGGTGAAATTCTTTGCTAAATTAATTTTTTTTCTTGTTATGCAGCCCAGATGGGAGTCGGAGAGGGGAAATCCATAGGTCAGTGGTATGGACCAAACACAGTTGCACAAGTGCTCAAGTAAGTGCTGGATTTTTCCTTTCTTTCCTTCAAGAGAAGAGGGAAGTTAAACTATTTGCTGCCTGGGTTCCATGTACTGTAGGTGGTGGGGAGATGCTTAGGGAATGTTTGTGATTTTAGTTTTCATTTTTCAACAGTTTTATAATTTTCTCCTTATGCTGTCTCTTTCTGGCAATGGGAGTTGAGTTAGAGATCCTATCACAGGGTTTGTATTTGAAGTCTCTGTCAGTATAATTCATAGCAATGATTTTTGGTGTTATTAAAAAAAGAAAAAGTGCAGCATAATTACTGAAAAATGATTGTTCCTAATCTGTTTTTGTTGGTTTGTTTTTTTTTTTTTTCCTTTCCTATAGAAAACTTGCCACTTTTGATACATGGAGTTCACTGGCAGTCCATATAGCCATGGATAACACTGTTGTGATGGAAGAAATCAGTAAGTATCACAGTGGGTAGAATAAAATGTATCCTGCTACAACAAAAGAACTGGAAAGCATATAGTAAATATTCTATACTACAAGCATGCAGTAAATATTCTGTCTTAAAGCTGTGGCCAAGTGTGCTAAACCTGGATGAGGCTTGCTTTTCTAGGGCAAGGAAGCTCCTTGTTTCACTTTTGCTTTGTCTGATAAACCTCAGACTTGGCACTGTGGCCTGTGGATCTGGAAAGAAGGAACTGCTGACCTTCAGACAATAGGTGGGAGCTGCTTGGAAGGTAGTGACAAACCTGTTTGTGGCCACAGGTAGGAAGTGGCACATGGCTGCTTCCTTACCTGTGTAATCGGGTAGGAATGTCTCTGTTACTAAGCAGAGTAAGAAAAGCAGAACTCTCTAAACAGGAAAAATGAAAAGTGAGGGAATGAAGTGACTTGTCTCTGGAGACATCTTTTAAAGGAGTGTTCACTCATTGGTTTTCTTCCTTTTTTTTTTTTTTTGTTTGTTTGTTGCATTCTGACAACTGGATGTCTTTGGAGGCTGAGCAGCTGTGCAGCGTGTTCATCCCTAGCATGCTTGCTCAGGCTGCAGTGCCTCAGTAACCAAAGTGAGTGGTGGAATGGCTGTTTGCTGCAGTCCCATGTTGTCCTGGCTGCCCAAGCCTTCCCTCATTTTTGCTTTCAACTCGTGAGGTGGTGTGCTTATGCAGCACAAAACCATTCAATGTTTTCTGCCGGAATAGTACTCTGAAACAGCACACAGAACAGTCCAGAGAATGGCTTGAGGTGGTACAAAGTTACATCTAGATTGTGGCAGCTGTCAGATTGACTTTGGCTGCTGTGGAGCCAAAATCATTAGCAGACAAGGACTTGTCCCTAGAGTACGGGACAGCAAAGTCTCTTATCAGGTAGTGTGACTGAGAAGAGCCTGTCTAACCTTCATAAGTAGTCCTAGATATGTGCTGGTGCTCTTGGATTGAACAAAGGTCAGCATAAAGACAGGAACTGGATTTATCTTTCACCTTTAGCCTGAAAATACTACCTCTAGACCTGAGGTGTGCTGGCTGCATGGCTTGGGTGTGTTGCTGCTCTTTTCTATGTGGCTTGTGTTAGGCTCTGGCACCACTTCAAGGAATGTGTCCATACACCCTGTAGGGTGGCATTTGTCTGTTTCCCTCAACTAAGTCATGATGTGTCTGCTGTTCAGGAGCTGAAAGTCACTGTGCGAGTGGGTCTGGAGTTAGGTATCTGTAGGTAACTGTTCTATGACTTGTGCCTCAATCATTCCAAAGTTACTGCTGTTCCATACGTGTGTTAAATTCAATCACTGATACTGTTCAGCCTAAGGTGAATAGGAAATAACCTTTTGCTGCAGCAGTGAAAACAGCCATCAGAGCCTTCTGTCTGCATTGGAAATGTGCTCATAGGCTGCATGCATACGCCTTCTCCCTTCTGAAGGGACAATATAGTTTCCAATTGCTCCCTCTTCAGTGTGGATTCTTTCTCCTACCAAGGCTTTAGCTCAAAGTCCTGCTTCTTCTAACCTTGGAGGTAACATTCTCCTTGTTCAGCTGCATTTGAAGCTTGTAGCAGTGAGCAGGCATCCCGTTGTAACTGCTGTGATGAAGGTGCTTGTTTACATCATGTCCTACCAGCCAGATTCTCCTGGTATTCAGGTTAGGCCAGGAATAAATTAAATGAGCCTCTGGCATTTTGTCTAATTGCCTTGAATTAATGATTGAAATGCTGTGGGTTTTTTTGGTTTTGTGTTTTGTTTTTTTCACATGCATGCACTCACCCCAGCAAGTAATGAAATTAGCATGTGAGGCAAGTTGGAGATGGTTCTGTACCAGAATTTATATAATCTGGTTGCATTCCAGGCTGCCTGTGTGTTCACTGAGCCTGTAGAGTGAGGATGCAGTGTTTGTCATGGGCAAGCCCTGAGGAGTTACACTGCCTCACATCTTACAGGCAAAGCTCATGCTAAAATTGCAGATTTTACTGATGACCCATTTGAGGTCTCTAAACTAGCTCCTGAATGATCCCTGAGAGAACCTGTAAAGGTTTTAGTGAAGCTTGGGAAAATGACAATTACCAAAGCAGATACCACATTTATATTTTGTTGCAGTGCTCGTTACAGGTCAGGACTTCCTGCATTAAGCCATACTATTTTCCTCATTCGGTTTAGCTGGCCTCACAGCCTCTCAGCACTTCCCTGGAGCTGAACATACCAGTTGTTGTTTTTCCCTCCCTGTCTAGATGCTCTCTGAATTCTGGACTTATGCCTAACGTCCCAAGCAAGTCATCCAACCCGTGTTGACACACGGTGTTGCTCAGCTGTTCACCTGCAGGAAGGACCTGCATGTTAATGGCCCACCAGATGGTGGCTGGGAGCACAGCACGCTTTGGCACCATCTTGATATTAGCAGATGAAATGCTGAGCTTGTCCAGAAACCCCGGAGGGGGCACATCACAGTGGTGAACCGCTGTTATTCATTTTTTGAAGTGCTGTAGGCTTTTGGAAAATAGCAGTTGTTGATCAGAGCTAGAACAGGATTATGTGAGGACTGGCAGCTGAGGTTGTTTCTGATGTTTTCTGCTCATGTTCCCTTTTTGTAGGGCGGTTGTGCCAGTCCAACTTCTCGTGTGCTGGAGCTGCAGCATGCCCTGCTGTGGAGGCAGACGTGCTCTATAATGGGTACCCAGAGGAAGCAGGGGTTAGAGATAGGCTCTCACTGTGGAAACCACTGGTGCTGCTGATACCTCTCCGCCTTGGGCTCACAGAGATCAATGAAGCCTATATTGAAACACTAAAGGTAGGGGATCTGGAGCTGATTCTTGATATTCTGATGCTTGAAGACCCTACTGTGAAATAAGCTGCTTCTGGAATTTAGTTTGGGGGCAAAAACAGTCAGAATTTTTTTTTTTTTTTTCTCCCCCAAAATAAAATATCTTCAGACACCACCGCTTTCAAAGGTCAGGACAGGGATTCTTACAGGTTTTTGTCAGGAAAATGATGGGTTTATTGTTTCAGTGGCTTTTTTAATTTCACAACTTAATCTTAGTCCCTGTTGATGTGTTGATTGTACCCCACTGCTGAAGTGCTTGTTCAGCACAGCTGTCCTGAGCCTCAGTGAGCACAGCCTGATGCTGGAGCTTGTGCTGCAGGCTGTTGGTTGCACTGTGGGCTATCAGGAAGTTCCAGACACATGAAAGAGAGGATGCATGTTGTCTTACTGTGCTAAAGCTGGCAGCCTCAGAGCTGTACAGGTAAGAGAGCTTCCCATTCAGATTAGGTTGCTTTTCCAAAACTCAGTAGACAGTTTTTGGATATTGTGACTGGGTAAGGAATGTGGGCTGTTTCCTGAGTGATGGTTCCCTGCTGAAAGCCCTGTTGCAATATGACAGTTTTAGGGATCTTGCCACTGAACTGCAGCAGAGCCAGAACATGCCCAGAGGGAGTTCTAGAATAGTGCTGCTGTTCTCCTTTGGTCCACCTGTGTGTTGCTGTCAGCACTTAAAGGTGTTCTTGAGTTGCTGTTGTGCTCCTTCAAGGCTTTGTTGCAGCCTTGGTGATGGAGCTTTTCTCCAGAAATGGCTGTTTCTGCTGCTAGGATTGCTGATTTTTCAGTGTCCCAGTCTTTTTTTTCCCCGCTGTGTTTTTTGATGTTTGCTCTTGTTAGCACTTGCTGTCTCACTGTCTGTCAGCTGTGTGTTTTCTGTATTGCTTTTCCAGCACTGCTTCATGATGCCCCAGTCCCTTGGAGTGATCGGAGGCAAACCAAACAGTGCTCACTACTTCATTGGTTACGTAGGTGAGTGCCCAGAGTACTGCAGAGACTTTCCAAGCATCTCTCCATAGCTACAAGTGTTTGTGGAGCAGTACAGCCCTCCTGCTTGTCTGTAGTGCATGCTTCAGGTTTCACTTTACCTGCTGGAAATGTGGAAGGCCGTTGAGAGCTGAAACCCTGTGAGAATCTGAGTGATGTACATTTGAACAGGGCTGACAGCACAAGCTGCACACTTCCACCATGTAATGCTAGATCCTGTCTGTAAAAAGATGTGTGCACAGACTTCTTCTTGGTTCAGAGCTGACTTCCTTTCAGGGATTTGGCTGTGTATTTACCTGCCTTTTAGTTGTTCCTTTTCTGAAACCTTACAAGCTGTTGTCCTCTTTTCCTTCCCTTTGATATTTTACCTCTGCTTGAGACTTAAAACTGTTTGTGCTTTGGATTTCAAGGTGTGAGCAGTGCATGCAGTGTCCACATAGCACATGTGCCTTGATTCCAGATTGAGAGGGCACTATGGCTCTGCTCATACCAGCATTTTGTCTGGATGGGAAGCATTGCAGGAGTGACCAAAAGCAAGTTGCCCCCAGAAAATGATGGTTTCCTCCTTGAGGTTTCAGTAGCTGGCTCAGTTATTGCTCTTCCCCCTTCTTTTTATCTCACTATTTGTTTCTCAGAAGAGCAACTTCTGGCGTGGTTCTTCCTATTGATGTCTCGTTGCCTGTCTGTCCAGGTGAGGAGCTCATTTACCTGGATCCCCACACTACGCAGCCTGCAGTGGAGCCCAGTGACAGTGGCTGTGTCCCTGATGAAAGCTTCCACTGCCAGCACCCTCCCTGCAGAATGAGCATCGCTGAGCTCGACCCCTCCATTGCGGTGGTGTGTTCCTGCTGCTTGTTTTCTGGCCAGTTCTGGAAGGTGACAGGTTGGGTGATCTCCAGGCAGGCTATGCTCTGGGCAAATACGTTTCAGTTGCACTAACATTGTTAAAGAAGCTCCTCATTCAGGAAGCAAGCTGCTTGCATGGTGATTAAATACCTTTTTTCGTGGGGCGTCCTCTTTCCCTCAGGTCTAGTTTAGGCTTTGATTCCTGCCTTCTAAGGGACACACCTGAATCTATTTCTGAATCTGTATGATACAGTGTGGTCTGTATCCTGCTGAACATGAGGTGACTGCCCTTCGTTTCCATGTGGGTTGTTCCTGTCCAGTTTTCCTTCTGCAGCAGAGCAGACCAGCACACTGGTCAGCACTTGGCTATACAAGAAGCCTGTGGGGAGTATTCAGTTTAACGGGGCATTATAAGCCACACCTCAAAGCAAGGCAGTTAGCTGTTGTAACTGCTCACAGTCCTGGTCATTCTGTAAAGATAATATTTTCTTTTTACAGGGCTTCTTCTGTCACACAGAGGAGGACTTTAATGATTGGTGCCACCAAATCAAAAAGGTTTGTGTTTATATTGCTGGGAAAAGAATACAGGGTGTTGTTGTTTCCAGAGTGCTGCACAGAGAGCTTGTTCTCTGCAGTGTGATCCCATTCTAAAGCATATGTAAATAGTTTAAGACACCAGAAGGATTCTAGCTTTAAAATTCTGCAGCTGATATGAGTGAAAACACTTGAGAAATCATTTTTTCAGCTGCAAAGAAGTTCCAGCAGATCAGTAACACTCCCCTAATGAACAAGAGTGCTGTGAGTATGGTGTTGCTGGTTCTCATGGCTCTGCTCTTGCTCCACAGCTGTCCCTGGTAAGAGGAGCGCTGCCCATGTTTGAACTGGTTGAACGCCAGCCATCACATTTCTCCAACCCCGACGTTCTGAATCTCACACCAGGTGAGGCTGTGCAGGGAGGCAGAGCTGAGGGGAGCCTGTCCCTTTGGTTTTCTGGAAATTGTATGGAATTACATACTTGACTTCTGGTGCCTTCCCATTTGCCCTCACGGTTGGGCTGGAGCTTTTTGGTCAGTTCAGTTCTGTGGTTTTCAACTAGATGTTCACAGATCCTCACGGTATCTGAGTGATTTTTAGGAGTCTGAATGGTGGCTGGATTAAAAAAAAAAAAAAGATCAGTCTACTATAACAGTGTGAATTTATGATTAGAGAAATAGTAATGGTCCACTGAAAAGGCTGAAAACAGAGCATCTGGGTGTTGAAAACTGACAAAGATGAGGCTGGTCACGTGTATCTCCAAGTGTAGCAGGTTGTTTCCTTGTGCTCGTGGTGCAAAAAGCAACAAGTGCTAGGCAGTACTTTGGCTGTCAGGCTCTGCTTATCATATTAATAACACAAGTGAACATTGCAGAAATTTGCCCATTGGCAAACTGTGCCAAGAGGAGTGAGTTACTTGTGGGCAAGCTCACTCTGTCACTGGGCTTTGGACTGCATCCTGTCACCTGCATCCTGCATTCATCGCTTCCTTGCTGTCTCTGAGCCTTAGCATGAACTTCCAAAGCCTTTCTTACCTCACTGTCCTTTTCTATAAGAATGCTTTATTCCCTCGTGCTGTCTGTTGATCCTCTCCTGTATTAAAATATCCCTAATTACTACCTTCTTTACACAGGAAAGTGTTTTCCTATTGAGCTACTTGCCTTTCTCTTCCCCAAGCTTTTAGATCCCATACCACTTGCTTTGGCCATACTTCTTCCTGTTCCATTCCTCGCTGGAAGGGTTAATGATTGCTGTCATGTATGTCCAGTCCTTTGTCCTCATTTTCTTCAGTCAGTTGTGTTCTCTGTTCAGTTACTGAAGCGTAGAGGGCTGCTCCCTGAGGAGTGTCTCAGGAAGTTGTGCTGCCAGCACCTACAGTTTGCATGAGGAACAGTGACACTAAGCATTTGTACACACTGCTGTGGAATTAAAGCATGTCACAGAATGTTCAGAGGGTCTCCAACCTCACATCTGTGCACTTGTCCTTGTTCCCAACAATCAGTCATTGTAGTTTAGCTTCTGACTGGCTGTTTTGCCATGTTTAGTGTGTGCTTTCTTCAAGCCTGAGTTCATGTAGATTTCTCCCTTATTTCCCCAGCTTGCATACACCTTCTTGCTTGAATTTCCCTGATGGTAAAGCTGCTTCTCCTGTATGTATTGCTTCCTGTCCACCACAGAGTTGGACAGAAGAGAGCAAGTACACTACCCTTTCTTTCAAGATGTACTGCATTAATTGCTTCTGTATGAGTGCAGGCTATGCTACTGGACAAGGAAGGCTGTACAAAAGCCACAGCACAGACCTGCACTGCACCATGGCTGTGTCATGATTTGTGAAACCTGGTGCACCTCCCACCATATAATTATCTCAGGTGTATTTTCCATGCTGCTGTACCTCCTTAGGGCCATCACTCACATGTTGGAGCCTTTTCAGCACGTCTGTCTGTGACACTCATGTTCAGCAGCTAGTTACTGTGATGCTGAGCAGTCAGTGCATCCCATGGAGGTAACACTTTCTTCTTCTCCTGCAGACTCCTCCGATGCTGACAGATTGGAAAGGTTCTTCGACTCAGAAGATGAAGACTTCGAGATCTTATCCCTTTGAAAACAAACAGGAAACTGACTCTGCAAATTTGTGTTATGTGTGGGGAGAAGTGGGGGGAGGGAAGCTCCTTGGAGAGCCTGGGGCTACCGGTTTTCATAGGTGCTTGCTGCCATCCCTGCCTCTTGTCCATCCTGGCATTCTGTGCAGCCTCTGAGCAGAGCGTGCATTGTCTGCGTTGGGATGAAGAACCAAGTGGGTGTTGCAGCCTTACTGGCTGGAGTTGGGATTTCTCAGCAGAAAATGCCTGCTGGAAGTGGATGCAGTGGTGCCTAGGAGTTCAAAGCCTATCTGTTACATCAGCAGGTCAGCTGGCCTTCTGGGGGAGCCATAGAAATCTTTAGAGTGCTAAATCCTTTCACAGGGACTTTTCTCTGAAGCTTAGAGCCACCCCTCATTTAGTAGGTGACATGTACAGTTATCTCCTTTAGCAGCTTCTCTTCTCAGTGGCCAATTTGGACTGCAGCTCACAATGCAAATTAACAGCAGACATATCCCAGTGGGACAGCTGTGAAGTCCCCAGAGCACAGGTGGCTCTGTTTCCTATAGTGAAGCTCCCGTCCATGCTTTACAGTGCACAGCACTTTCTCACAGGTATAGTACCCCTCTCCTGCTCATATCCTGTCAAAAGGGAGCTGGGGTAACTTAGGAGTGAGCAGAAATTTGGTAAGCAAAAGGATGTGTGGGAAAGTATGGACCTGTGCTGCTGGAGAGGAACATCACAGTCTCAAGGAAGGGAAGGAAAATAGAAAATGTGTGTGTGTTCTGGCTGAGCGAGTTGGTAACACACTGTGCTTCTATGGATTTATGTCCATACCATGTATCTTCAGGAAAGGTGCTTTGAGCAGAGAACTGGAATCCACAGCCTCAAGGGAGGGGGAAAAAGCCCACTGCAGGGTAGAGGTGAAACAGGACAACTGTGATCTGCCAGCCATGTGCCTGCCTGTGCCCCAGTGTGCTAGCACAGCAGCTAGTGAATGATCCTGTTGAAATAAAGAAGAGTTACACCTTTCCTTGAGGTATCTTCTGTGGATTGTTGAGCAGTTCCTCTAGCGACTCCTGTTGGACATTCCCCTTCTAAATCAGAAAACACGCCTGGAAGTTGAGTAGGCTTCATAGCTGCATTGCTACTTTGCCTTTTGCTCTTCTGCAAGCTCCCCTACCTGCAGAGTATGCACAGGAGCTAGCCCATAGAAACTCATTTCCTGTAGTCATGCCAAAGAAGTCAGCAAAGACAGAATGTCTTGAGAAAGAAGGTCCAACGTGATGCTGGAAGTTGTAGTTGCTGTAAGGTAACAGCTCTGCTGCACAAACAGGACTTGGAGAAAGGTAAACCATGGAGGAGAACTGACTTAATGCAAACTGCAACAGAATGTTGCCAAAGTAGTTTCCTTAGTGCATGCTGCAGACTGCAGATCTGTTTACAGGGTTTGTTTTGTACATACCAGGTTGGAACCTGTCAGTTAATGCTTTTGTGCCCAGGGGTGGTGACAGCTGGCTAGAAATTACCCATCTTCCTCCATGAATGACCTACTGATGCTCTAACTGTCCCTATGCCACCCAAAAGCAGAGGTTTGAACTGGGAACCACAATGCTTCTGTCACTAAATTATTATTTGCTGCTTTCTGCCTGCTTCTCCTCTTCTCTCTTGTAGTTAGGGGAAGAGGCAGCAGAGGAACTGGGGCTGTGCTCCATTCATCTGCTTTCAATTTGTATCTGAATAAACAGATCTAAAATCTTTTGCCTTTCCTAATGTTCTTGTATGTTACTCTCAGGAAGTGGTAGGTGGTATCAAGTAACACTGCAGTGGGGAGCAGTCTTGAAACAACAGCACCACACCACTTTTATGCTTTTAGGGCAATGAAGGCAGACCAGGGCAAAAGCTGAATTACGTACAACAGTGACTTGAATCCTTCTTTTGTGTATCTACTAGAATATAGGCTGGCCCTGTGGTACTGCCTTGATGATTGATGTTCCTGTCCCAGAGTGGATGTTCACTCTATGTGCCAGTAGAGACAAAGAAACAGTCTTGTGGTTCAGTTCTGCTACTCACGTTTTAGGTTGCATGAACACAGGGAAAAAAAAATAATAAAGACACTCAAAGGCTGTCCCTGCTCAGCAGGGCAGCATCTCATTGCTTCTAAAAAGCATAAGCCCTTCCAAGACAGGACATGCTTTTCTGGTGAGTCTCTGCCACATGTTCATTTGAGGCAAGCAGGGGAAAGAGCCAAGCAGAGAGGGAGAGAAGTTAATATTTCACACTGGTAGATGGAAAATAAGATTTGTTTCCTTTACGATCATATGCTCACCATTTAGCTATTCAACTGCTTGATTTCCATGTCTGTTTCTAAGAAGCCTTTCAAGCACTATGCCTGTAGTGGTAAACATTACAAAAATAGGTCTAAACTCAAGAACCACTTTTGCCATGCAGTAGCAGTCAGAAGCAGCAGCTCGTGCTGCCCTTTTGTTGAGCACTACTCACTTGGAATATGTTTCTGTCTTGGTTCATACAAACTGCTGCCCATGTTCAGCCAAGAGATGCTACTTATTCTCTACTGCTGAAGATCTGGGGGAATTCTTAACCTAATACAGCATAACCAAGTGTCAAACAGCCGTTGTTGTTTCATGAATTGGAGCCTTACTGCAACAGCTCAGCCTATTCTAAGAGCATCACCATGAGGCAATCATCAGAATGGTACCAGAGGGATCTGGGCACACTCAGAAGTTCCAGCTGATCAGGTTTGGCAGTGTGTGTGGAACACATCAGTCTTTCTAGGAGTCACTGCAGACTCTTCTCTGATCTCAGCCACGTGAGTAAACCAGTCTAGAAGAACTTGTGTACCACTCAGCCTTCAAAGTGCTCTCAGAGCTAATGTCTATTTCAGACACTTACCTAATAAAAGCAGTTGAGTTTTCATATTCTGGCTGTACAGCTTGGAAGCAGACTTGAAAATGAATTCATCTGTCCCTTCATCTCACTGTTCTAGCAAACGTCTCTCCCTGGACTGAGGGCCTCCCATACATCCTTCTAGAAGATAAGTGATCGGATTAGGAAAAACCCCACACCTTAGCTGTGGTAAAAAACATTTAAAACAGCAGTTTATTACAAAACCCTTTACAGGCTGGGTTCAGTACAGGGATGTATTCCACTAAGCATGGTCATTTCCTGCTATTTCAAACATGGGAAAGCTGTTGCTCACCTGCTAAAGCTGTCCATATTGGTGGAAAATCACCTCAGTTGCCACATCTGCACTAAAGGACAGCCTACAACAAGAGACCCTACTTTTTTGCCAGGGAGGAATTGTTTCAAAAAGAAATGTTACATGTTCATTTATATTAAAGAAAACAAAAACAAGCAAGCCCCCAGGGACTACGCAGAATGGAAAAGGAGAAGCAGAAGATGTAGAAGATGTTACAAGGACAAGTTTGACCCATAAGAATACATTGTGACCTAAGCTGTAGTTACTGAAAGGTGTCATAGGGTCATATGGCCAAGGAAGGTCCAAGAGGTGAGTTTTCCAGGAGGACTGAGAGAATGACCTGTACTGCCTTATTTCCAGAGCTCTCCCAAGGGTTTATCCTTAACCTCCTGCATGGTTTTCTCTGCAACGCTCTTGATTTCTCTGTGCAAGTCTTCTATGCTCTTCGAAGCATCCATTATCTGTTCCCAAGACAAAAGAAAAAAAGCACAAAAATGCGTTCCTTAATTCCCAAGAAGAGAAAAACCCACCTTCCTGCTACTTCCCCTCCTCCCCTCTACCCAATATTGTTACCATCCAGAAGCACTGGAAGAAGCCAATTACACCATTTTTGCAGCAGAACTGGGAAATCTGTTTTACCCAGGAACACACATTTAACAGACAGATGTGGAGGTGAAGGGATACAAAAGACACTGCTGCTGTGTGCTCTTTGCTGACAGGTTTTGACCTCAAGCCGGATAAACATTCTTCACCAAGTACTGCAATGCTCCAGAAACTTCAGTGTGCCATCCCTCAGAGGTTCTTCCAAATGAACTCCATCCAGAGTTATCCTGATGACCTATGCAGTGCTGCACCACGCAGCAGACTGTGAGGCTACACAATAAATATATTTCATAATTAAACAGCAGACTTCTCATTATGGCACAACCAACAACTCAGCCTTGTGCACACACAATATCGAGCAGATGCTGATCTTGGTTTATTTCTGTAACTGATAGTACTGAGCTCCACGTCATGTCTTGGACTAAATGGGTCTTCAGCAGTGTTTGATGTCTACTACTCTATCAGATGCTGAAGGGAAATAGGCAGGAATGCTAACTATTAATGGTTGAGGTGGGATTTCTGTACTCCTTTCAGGGATGCCCATCACCTCTTTGTTCTGGTATGTATCTATTCAATAGCGTATTATAATATTATAATAGGTATAATATTATAATATATAATTATAATAGGTATTTTAAGCAGACACATTGCCAATACTTTAAATGAAAACTCATTTCACATAATGGATAGGTGAAAAGAGAGAGAGAAATAACAGATGACAGGCATCAGGGAAATACGTTCCGCTGCTGGAATCTCTGAAGAACCAGAGTTTGCAGACTAGACAAAGTTCTGTATTGTTTCATGTGATAAATTTGACAGCATGCTTATTTTTCTTTTCAGTTTTAGCACTATGGTACGTGTTTTCCATCAGCCTATTTACCTAGTCAGGAGGATGTAGGAAAGGCCATTTCCTAACATGACTTTTACTGGAATAAAAATACATCTCCTAGTTTGGTAATGGTTGTACATTTTGTTCCTTCAGGTTCAGACAGTACATAAAAACTCCCTCGTGTTACAGAACAAGCTACAGGTTTGCCTCACGCAGTCTGATCATTTGGCAATACATCCAGTTTTGCATACATCTCCAGCCTATGGTGACTAGAACTTTAACCATAATTTGTGTCCTCCTTTATCTGTGTGAAAGCCACAGAATAAACAGAAAACGCTGCCTGTAACTCATGACTGAGCACCAACAGAAGGATGGAGATGGTAAGAAGGTTGTCCAGACCAGAAACACATCTGCCTAGGTCATCTGTACCCAGATCAATAGGGAATGCTTCCTCTTCTGAGATAAGTCTGCTGATCGTGCAGCCTTCTGCAAATAGCTCCAAGGGATGATGAAGGAAAAGTGATGTAGGAGTACAAAACAAAAGAGATCATGTGTTGTGAGAGTCTTCTCATTTAGCAGGTTGGCAAATGCTGGTCAAGTCTGGCAATGTGAATAGAAACATCAAAGCTGAAAAAGACCTACAACAAGATCATCCAGTCCTACCATCTACCTACCACCAACAGCTCTCACAAAAACATATCCCCCAACAGTGTCTAAACATTCCTTGAACACCTCCAGGGTTGGTGACTCCACCACCTCCCTGGGCAGCCCATTCCAGTGCCTGACTTCAGAAAAGTACTTCCTAACATCCAGACTGAACCTCCCCTGGCTCAACTTGAAGCCATTCCCTCTCATTCTATCACTAGTTACATGAGAGAAGAGGCCAAACCCCAGCTCACTACAACCTCCCTTCAGGTAGGGAGAGAGGGCAATAAGGTCTCCCCTGAGCCTCTTCTTCTCCAGACTGAACAATCCCAGCTCCCTCAGCTGTTCCTCATCAGCCCTGTGCTCCAGACCCCTCACCAGCTTCACTGCCCTTCTCTGGGCACACTCCAGGGCCTCAATGTCTTTCTCACAGTGAGGAGCCCAAAACTGAATACAAATGAAAAGGAAAGTGACTGTCAATAAGGGAGAAACAAGCTGCAGGAGGGGCTCAAAACCTCTAAGGATTTCAGCATCCTTGACAGATGCTGCAGGATACAAAGGAAAGAAGCATATGAAAAAGCATGGGTGTGTCCCACTACTTTTTACCCCAGTCTGTCAGTTTGTCTTTAAGGAGTATGATTTCCAGGAAGGTTTTTTTTTGCAAAACAAAAAACTCTTCCCCTGACTCCAACAGGGCCCATTAGAGTGTCCCAGAGTAGCAGGTGCCCACAGGCCACTGTGCCTTTGGCTGGTCCCCAGCACGACCCCCTGCCCTCCTGCAGGGGACAGGAAGCACAGGGATACAACGTGTGCAATCCAGGAGCTCTCATGAGACCCTCCTCCCCACCCAGTCATGACAGAACCCTCAGGGTTATTTCCTCACCTTCCAGTTCAATGTCTTCTCCTTCATCAAATTACAGAAGGACTGTAGAACTTTTTCTTGGAAGGGGCCGTTCTCATAACGTTCTCTTCCAAAGTTCCCTCGTGCTGCTGCTTCCTCTGGGCTTAGCTGAAGAAAGAGAATCAAATCTGGCTTTGGGAGCCCAGCGTCAGGTTGTTTGCACCAGTCCAGGCAGAAGTTCTGTCCCAAACAAAGAAAACCCAGTTTGAAGTGAAAAAGAAAAACAAGGAATGAGAACAAGGGAGAAAAGGGCAGCTAGAGAATGGGGTGAGGGAGGAACAGTCAAAGAGATGCGGCACAAATCACTGAACCTAGCCCTACAGACTGAAAAAAGGAGATATCCCAGTTTAATATTTGTGATTTCAGCCCCATAATTTTGGGGATCCAGATTTTTCTAGGCACTGTGTACCTATCACACTCATCGAAGCTAAGCAAAGCTAACAATTTAACACCTCTTCCACAGAGCCCAGCAGGGGGAAATACTGAGTCACATTCTGAAGTCTCCACACAGCTAATATCAGTCCACAAGAAAGCTGCCCCAGATTATAAAAGTCATGTGGTTTCAGTGTGTTTGTGCCCATGAAGACTCCTCTTTACATACGCACCCTATGCTTACTCAGCTTGGCTAAGAAAGCATGAGTGCATCTGGCAGATCAAGGGAAGGAATTCTTTTCCTCTGTTCAGCACTGACATCTAGAGTGCTGTGACCGGTTCGGGGCTTCCCAGTATGGCACCAGTGAGACCACCACACTGACAAGTAACCTAACACATTTCTCTGCTTCTTTTAAGGAAGGGGTAGACACAGGCAAACAGACCAGGTCAGTAACTAAGTTGAAATCCCTCAGTTCCAACCCACTTCTCTCCCACAGGAGAAGTCTAGAGTACAGAAACCAAAGTTAAGACCAAACCTCTACTCATCTCCTGTTCCTACAAATACAGAGAGGGGCAGGGCCTGCTACATTCCCCATTCACCTCCTTGGCACTTGTGAAGGCCACTCCAGAAAAGGCATATCTGTCAACCACAAGCGTGATCCCTTGATAGAGCTTCTCTTTCATCGATGTTCTGAAAACCATGAGGGAGAGGAAAAAAAGTCACACTTTCATAGAAAGACAAACAAAAAGAGTTCACGTAAAGTCAGGTCAGAAGACCTGTACTTCACAGAATCACAGAATTGTAGGGTGTGGAAGGGACTCCCAGAGGACATTGAGTCCAGTTCCCTGCCAAAGCAGCTCCCTAGCCCAGGTTGCACAGGTAGGCATCCAGGCAGGCCTTGAACACCTCCAGAGAAGGAGACTCCCCCTCCTCTCTGGGCAGCCTTCTCTGTTAACATGTTTCATCACTGTAACGCAGCAGGACCAATGCAATGAGAAAAAGGATACAAAGAAATAAGAAAACAGAGTGCTCACCCAACTCCAAAGATCCAGGCTTGCAGGAAAAACTCCACAAAGTAGGGATCTTCAACAAGAAAACCTTCCCGGGTGGCAGTCAGCCATTAAATGAGGTCTAAACGGGGCACAGCCTGGCTCCGCCCCTTCCGGTACACAGGTGAATTGCCTTCACCTGTGCTCCCACGCTTCATTTCTCCACGTGGTGTTTGAGCACGTGGGTCTTTTCTCCACGTGTTCAAGCAGTGTTTCAGCCCCTGACTCAGCAGTTGCCATACAATCACAAGCTGCATTCATGAGCGGTGTCAGTGTTATCCGTGACAGTGATCGTGGATCAATTACTATCTATGCTCAACCTTCTAAGACGTTAAGGAAATACCCTTTCAGAACTCTCAGCCATCCTTAAGTGATGCAGTAGGCTTGCGATACACTGCTTCTGACAGAAAAGCATCCTTTATTGACAACACTTCCTGCCAAGGGCTGTGCCCCAGGCCAAGTGATGCTGTGAACTGCCCAGTCCCTTTGGGTTGCCACGAAGCAATGGTGCAGTGACAGAAGGTTGGATATTGGGAAAAAAACTGTTCTCAGAGTGGTGAAGCACTGGCACGGGGAGGTGACGGTGTCACCGTCCCTGGAGGCGTTCCAGAGGTGTGGCACTGAGGGACACAATCAGTGGACACGNGCCCCGCAGCCTGCAGCGCCTGAACCAAGCGCCGGCTCTGCGTGCTCTTCCCGGCACGGTCCATCCCTTCCAACACGATCAAAGCTCCGCGCCCGCCCGCCATATTGCCCACGTCCCCACATCGCTTCCCCTTCCCGTCACAGCCGCTCTGGGCGCCGCGGCGTACCATAGAGTCCCAGCCCCGGGGGCTCTCTGCCCCGCCCCTCCTTTTATGAATATGAGCGCACCCCGCGGCCAATGGGCACGGAGCGGTTCATGAATATGCGATGAGGCCGGGGCCGCGGCCCGCGTCCTGCGGGGCCGGGCGGGCTGCTGGCGGCGGCGGCGGGGCGCGGGCCGCAAGATGGCGACCGCCATGTACCTGGAGCACTACCTGGACAGTGAGCGCGGGGCCGCGGCCGGGCGGGATCCACGCCGCGTCACGGGACCGAGCGGGGCGGGGGGAGAGCGTGGNTTTCCAATCTTAATGATTTTATGATTGTGAAGCCGAGTGACGACAGAGTTGAACAACTGGCTCCTGTAACCGGCAGCGGGCACGGCGCTGCTGCCCTGACTGCACCCCAACAGCCGGGGCGGGGGGGGAAGGGTGGTGTTACTTACGGTTGCAGGGGAGGCAGGATCGCACCCGTGGCCCCGCAGCCACGCTTTCCCCCCTCGGGCCGCGCCCCACACCGCCATCCTCAGGANGGGCACGGAGCGGTTCATGAATATGCGATGAGGCCGGGGCCGCGGCCCGCGTCCTGCGGGGCCGGGCGGGCTGCTGGCGGCGGCGGCGGGGCGCGGGCCGCAAGATGGCGACCGCCATGTACCTGGAGCACTACCTGGACAGTGAGCGCGGGGCCGCGGCCGGGCGGGATCCACGCCGCGTCACGGGACCGAGCGGGGCGGGGGGAGAGCGTGGGGAGTCCCCGCGTGGGGTCCGCCGCGTGGGGGAGCGGCCCTGACGGCGAGGCGTTTGTTTCAGGCATCGAGAACCTGCCGTGCGAGCTGCAGCGCAACTTCCAGCTGATGCGGGAGCTGGACCAGAGGACGGAAGGTGCGTGCGGGGCCGGGGAACGCCGCGGGTGGGAACGGGTGAGGCGGCTCTCTCACGCGTGGGTGCGGCTTTGCAGATAAGAAAGCAGAAATTGACAGCCTGGCCGCGGAGTACGTCGGCTCGGTGAGGAGCATGTTGCCCGAGCAGCGGGTGGAGCACCTGAAGAAAATCCAGAGCGCCTACAGCAAGTGTAAGGAGTACAGCGACGACAAGGTGCAGCTGGCCATGCAGACGTACGAGATGGTGAGCAGAGGGCCCTGGCGACGGCTGGGAATGGGGACTGCTGGCACTGGGGCTGCTGGTGGGCTTGGGGGGCGCTGGCACGGCTCCCTGTGTGCTTCTCCTGCTGTATGTGCCGTGAGTGTCTCACCGAGATGAAGTATCTGTTCTCTAGCTCACTTCTCTTCCATTTGCTTTCCACTGGCTGTGGTTGGTGGCGGGTGGACTTCTCCTGTCCAGTGTCAGCCGCCTTACCCTGCCCTCTGCTCTCACCCAGCTACTTACTTACTTAGGGATGCTCTTAGGGACGAGCAGCAATTTTTAGGTTGGCTTCAAAACTGTGTTGTGGAACCGTTTGCAGTCCTTCCAGCTGACAGAGGCGTGGAGCCCTGACAGCTCCTCTGTTCTGGCTGTAGGCTTTGCCTATTGGACTTAATGGGAAAATGGCATCTCTTCTGCCCTGACTCCTGTCCGCTTTTCTGTCCTTCGAGTAATTCTCTGTCTATTTTATCCCTTTGGTGACTTAAACTGAGGGGAGTCCTTTTTGTCTGCACTTAATGTGTTTCATGTAGCTTCTAGAGATGTTTCCAGTCCTATTACTGCAGCTGCACTACTTCTTATTGGCATCAAACACTGAGGAAATGGACATATTTCATGTATCCTAGATAAAAGCCAACTTCACGAATAGGGACTGCAGCAGCACAGCTGTTTTGTGGGTGGGGATGAAGGTTTGAACACTTCTGTTGCATCTCTGCTCTGTAAACAGCATTACTGAGGGCAGGGTGTTAGTAGACACCTGATGTGTACCAACTTGATATTGGAGATAACCTGTATACATTAATGAATTTCATTAAACAGTGTGCTAGTGAAATACCAGAGAACATATTGACCTACCAGAGAAAATACTGACACATTTAATGGATACCGGTTGAAGAACGTATTTTGAAGGTAGCAGAAAGAAAACAGTTCTTCTTTTTGTTAATATCTTTCTGTTTTGTTCTGCAGACTGACAGCCTGGTTGCTTGGACTCTCCTTCCCCCACTCCCTTTTCCTTTCTTTCTCTTTGCTCATGTTAGGGTTGATTCCTTGTGCTTTTTCTTCAGCTTTCCTTCTTTCTCTGCCTGCTCCAGTTCCCTTTGTGTGTACCATTTCCCTTTTCCAGTCTGACATGCCCTTCAGGCTTTGCCTGGAACTGTTACCTTCATGTTCTTGCAGAGAGCAGCCACTTTTTGACCTTCCTCATTTTGAGTTGGGAGTGTTTCTGTGTTTTTAATTCAGTTTGTGGTTTCCTTTTCTGTGCAGGTGGATAAGCATATCCGCCGGCTGGACGCGGACTTGGCACGGTTTGAAGCGGATCTCAAAGATAAACTGGAGGGCAGTGACTTTGAAAGCTCTGGATCACGCAACCTGAAAAGTGTGTAAACGTTATATTAAGTGTATGTTAAACACAGCCTTTTCCAGCACATCTAAGCAGGGAGGGAACTAACCGTGACAAAGCTGAACTGATGCTCAACCTGTGGTTCCTACAGTTCCTGAGTTTAACAGTCTCGGCCTCAGGCTTCATCTATCACTTAGATTTGAAGAAAGCAGGATGTGTCTAATCAAATATGTTGCTATTTAAAATCTTGCGTGACGTTATGGACTAACACTGTAGTGCAGTGATTTAATTGCCAAACTGCAAACGTAGGATTTTGACACGTGGGGATATTACTTGCAAAATTGGCGTGTTTGTGGCAGAAAAGCACACGTGCATTTCATAATCGTCGTTTGTGTTCAGTGGCGTGCAGCAGAAAGACTTCAGAATAGTAAATGCACCAAAACAAAAGCACCTGGGGATGCTGTGCACACCAATCCAAGCAATGCTTTTTCTTTCTTCACAGAGGGACGGAGTCAGAAAGACAAAAGAAGCTCTCGTGGTCGAGGCAAGCGGACGTCTGAAGAAGATACACCGAAGAAAAAGAAGCTGAAAGGAGGGTAAGACACACCCAGTCACACTTCTGCTGACTTTGGCTCAACACTTCATGAATTCTCCTCATGCTCATGTTACCCTATTTATGAGTCTCATGTTGGGGTGTTAGTGGTGTTGGAGTATTCTGTTCTCCCTAATTAGAGTCCACTTTAGGGCAAGTTGGCTTTGCTAATTAACTCCTTGCTTGCTGCGTGGAAACCCAGCGTGCTTGGAATGCCCTCTGACTGGAAGGACAAGATCAGAGTCTCTGTTGCTGTTGGCAAGCTGGGAGAAAATACCTTTGATTTTTGTCATGCAGCTATTTTTAACAGTTGCTTGTGATATTCATTGTAAAGAAACACTTTCCCATTGGGACAAATGCTGATGCTGTATTGCTGTTATAGAGATCTTGGAGAGTTTTTATGGTTGTTTTTTAACAGCTGTGTCCTGAATAGTCTTGAATAATATAATTCTGTTCTGTGAAGCAAGGAAGAAGGCATTTCACCTCTCTGTCATGTGATTATTTTTTTAAAGGGACCCTGTTAATTTCAATATATTCATTTGACTAAATGGAGGGGCAAGTTGAAAAGGGGAGAGGTATTTTCTGCTCAGTGTTACTGCCGTGTCAGAGCTCCTCAGAACAAGGTGGTTCCCTCATACCTGATGAGGAGGGAAGAATATGTACTCAAATGGTTTAGGGAAAAACATAATCAGGTTATTCTGTCTACAGACAGAAGGAGTTGTATGTGAATCTTGTTACTGTAGTCACATACTCATAGAATCTACACTTCTTTTAATCCTTTATGGTCCAGCTCGTATTTCTGTATTAGCTCAAACCCGCTTTATGATTTTAATTATTGGATAATGTGTGATTACATAGTCTGGACTCAGGCATGGGGTGAGCGTGCTCTAAGGCAAGTACTGTTAAACATTAATCTTCCTAAATCTTGGGAACATTCTGTCTACTCTAAGTGACAAATGCTTTGTCCTTGGCTGCAGTTCCGAGTTTGCTGACACCATCCTGTCAGTGCATCCCTCAGACGTCCTGGACATGCCCGTGGACCCCAATGAGCCCACCTACTGCTTGTGTCACCAGGTGTCCTATGGGGAGATGATTGGCTGCGACAACCCAGACGTAAGCACTTGCTTTGCTGTTGGAATGCACTCTGTATCTTTTGAAATGCTGTTTGCAGCATCACAGCACATTAAAATCCAGGGGGGAATCTTGTTAATTACACGGTCCAAAGTGAATGTAGTGCTGAGAAAATGCTAAGCGTGTCTTCTGTGGATTTTTCCTTTGTTTTGCAGTGCCCAATTGAATGGTTCCACTTTGCTTGCGTGGACCTCACCACCAAACCGAAAGGGAAATGGTAAGGACACGTAGGTTTTTGACTTCTGTCAGGCTACAGTTTCTCTCAAAAGGAACCACAAAAAGAATTGAAACCCCACAGTGGCCCTTGCTGACAAAGGAACTTTATTCTCATCATCAGAAGTTTGCATCACGTTGGGTTTGGGACTGCGTTCTTTCTGAAGGCAAAAGGGGAACATTTTTCCTAGAGGCTGTTTCCACAGGAGTCTTAGCTTCTTTAGATGCCAGTGGGAGCAAAGCAAGGACCTGGGCAAGCAAAATTTCACGATAATGAGGGCAGCCCATGGGCTCAGGCTTTTGTCAGTGTGTACAGCTTACATCTCATGTTTGCTGTGTTGTGCAGTGATTAAGGTTGGGAGAACAAGATTTTGTGTTCTGGTTAGGGGAGTGCAATGTAAGACCCCTGTGTTGGCTTCGCCTATGTGTGTGTGCCCATTTTAGAAAGAGTCATAGGCTTTTTCTGTGCCCTATTTCCTTTGCAAAGGACAAAAAGTGTTGTCTTTTGCAATTAAAATGCCACACTTTTCAATTCGCATAACAAAAGCAGAATTTTAAGGGAAAACTGCAATGGCACTACTGCCTGAAGTGGGAACAAATAGTACGACTTGGTCATTGCATTCGATCAGACACTGCAGTGGCATCGTGCAGTTGAATGACCAGCTGGTTGTTGAGTCTGCAGACTTTTAAAGACATGTCAATCTTTCTGTTTGGTGACTCTCTTCATCTATAAGATGCTTATTAGAAACGAGGTTAAGCAGAGGTGAACTGCAGCCATTTGCAATCGGAGAGGAAGCAATTAGAGCAGAGTATCATTTTCCTTTTGACTGTGGAGGAAGCTTATGTACCAAACTTGGGGAAGTCGGTTGGAATAGCTTCTGGGTGAATGAAGCAGAGCAGCTGTGAGGGGCAGGTGAGCCCCAGAAGCCTTCCAGTGCTGTCCCTTCTGCCCACCGAGGTCCATACAGTGGGCCTCTTCCTCTCTGCCCAATCTTACTGCTTGTCATGAAAAGTGTTGCAGTTGGCTAAAATTAGCACCACCTCCACTCATTTCCAAGTAATAGAAAAAGCTCCCAAGTAATATGTGCTTAATTATAGGAACTAATTACAACATTACAGCCTTTTTTTTTTTTTTCCTTTTTTTTTAATCTCTCTCTGTAGGTTTTGTCCACGTTGTGTTCAGGAAAAAAAGAAAAGTAAGAAGTGAAGGGGAATATCTCCTCTGAGGCAAGAAGAGTTTTAATATATTCCTTTGTTCATGTTGCAATATCATCTTTGATTTTGGTTGTGATTTTAAAACCTGCTCTCCTCCCATTTCTGATATGCTATTTAATTGTCCAGCAGCCAGTTGTAATTCCTGCTCTTTTGTAAGAAAATGACTTTGGGAAGGGAGGAATTTGCCACAGGGATTTTATTTATATTACTCTTGCACAGCACTGAAGTCAGTGTTAGAACAGCAGGTAGCTGTAGTCTGCTAGTTTTTAGGAGTCGGCTAAACCCTGTGAGGTACTGCAGGAAATTGAGATACCCAGGATGCATGCCATCTCTGAACTCACTCAGACTTGGAGCTCAGCATGACAGAAAAAGCAGTTCTCTCTCATGCAGCCTACAGGAAAGGATTATCTCCATTGTTCTGGTGTGATGCCCATTTGTTGGGCCGTTTTTTAGTACAGAGAGGATCAAGAAAGCTGATTAGCTGTTTCCAGCATCTGTTTCCTCAAAGCCAAATTCTGTGCTTAGTTTTGACAGGATGAGTATGGGCGAGAGAGACGACCGTATCTTCTCTTTCGGGGAGTTTCTTCTGTCTAACTTTGCACTGCCCTTCTTTTAGGTGATTTTGCTCACATCCATGTTACAGCCTCAACAGAAGCAAACTGTGTGGCTTTTAACCTCCTTCTGTAAAAGGCTTGTCTCTTCTGGAACAAAACTTTTAAATGTCAGAGGAGTTGTCCTGCAGTGTCTCTCGTAGAGAGCAAGCTACCTTTCCTGTCAGTTTTTGTTGCTTTGAAAATTCTTTGTGTGTTACTGTGAAGTTGAAACCTAGAGTATTGTTATAGGGGGTCTGATTTATTCATACAGTAAGATGAAGGCCTGATTTTTTTGTTGTATCTGTATGCCTGTGTTGCACCTCGGGAAATCAAGATAAGAAGCTTTAAGGGAAGATTCTATTAGGACAATGTGTGCATGCCAGTGATGATGCAGCAAAGCTGAAAGGCGGCTGTGTGGTCGTGTGGTGGGAGTTTGGTACTTGGTAGCTTTTGCTGTGAAACAGCACCATGCTAAAAGGCAGTGCAGTAGGAATGTTTTTAATTTACTGCTTGTCTTTTTCAAGTGGGCAACCTTGTCTGCCCTTGACTTCTTGAAGCTGCCTTTCAGATCTTGAATGTGAATGCTTGCTACCATCACAATGTCAGTTGCTCCAGCAAAAGGATGAGAAGGAAATCATGAGTAGGAAAAGAAAACTGTTTTGTTTCTCTCCTTCCTCTGAGTTAATAGCAGATGCAGAAGTAGAGGGAAGAACAGAGCTATGGTCTTTAGGTATCTCCTGTATTACGGGACTTGACTGCCTACAACAGAGATGTTATGGGTAAAGGCTCTTTTGCCAGGGAGGGAGGAAACAAAGCAAAAATCCCTGCGGCAGTATGGAGCAGGGTTCTGAGCTCTGCTGGCAGTGCCTGTGATGGCTGTTAATGGCAGCTGTGTGCAGGGCTGCGCATTGCTCCACATACCAGTGTGCAGAGCTCTTGATACAGACTGGTGGAAAGGCTTCCAGATAAGCCCTTTCTTCTGCTTCAAAAACAACCTAAATAAACAGTACAGAAGGGAAGAGAAATAAACAAAAACAAACAAACAAAAACCCCAAATCTAATCTGACATTGGCACCAGCTTCCAAAAAAAAAAAAAAAAAGTGTTTTCTTGTCTTGCCTCTCATCTTTGTGTTTTGCAATGAAGGAAAGCAGAACTCAGCTCATGGCAGTTGTACCTTCCTGCTTTGCCCTGCTGGGTTTGTAGCTGCTGCAGGTATGTTGGGACTGTCGCAAGGAAACCTTTTGGTACTGAGACAGGTTTTCTGTGAGCCTCCTGATGTATCTGCTGTGCAGAAAACCTGTCTGCAGAGTCCTTTTGTTGGAAGTGTGACATTGTGTGTCTTTGCTGCACTGCATCACTCCGTGTTGTATATGAAGTTTCTGTAGTTAATGTTTACAGGATGATGCATGTTTGTTGTTGCTGCCGTTGTAAAAGCACCCCGAAACTACACAGACAAGTTAGAAACAGAACACTGGTGGGAAGGGAGAGGAAAAAGCACAATCTCACAAAGCTGGGCTTAGAAATAGAGCCAGCCTTCTCCCTCTCTCTGCCTCTGTTTTGAGAGTAAATGTAATCGCGATACCTCATGAGCCAGCCTGTAATTCAGTACCAGCAGTAAGCCTGTACCTCACTGACCTGCTACACTGGATTCCTTGTAAGGGTGACTGTCCTGAAGGCTTTGATGCTGTCCCACCTTCTGTTTTCTCCTTCCGTCCAGTGCTATTGTAAACATTTTTTTCCTGTGTCTCCCAAGGCTGTAACAGTCATGGTATCACCATAAATCACGCATTGGATTTGAAACAAATCCAGAATTAGATTGTGCCTCTTTGGAGACCTTGCTGGAAATGAGCAGATATGGAAGTGCGCAGCTACGGGCAGATCAGTGCAAAGCTGACTACCCTGAGCTCGGGAAAGATGGTCAGGTGGGACAGCAAAGTGTACTTTGATGTGTGCTTTCTTGGGCTCAGAAGAGCGGATGTTTTCCATTTTAACCAGCAAAGCAAAAAAAAGAGAAGTTCTAAAGTCAGCATCAATCCTCAAAAGGAAAGAAGCTTCTCCAGCAGCACCCAGGATCAGCACCCAGGATCAGACCTGGCTGCTCCGTACGGTGTAACACCACCAACGTGTCCTCAGACCACACCAGCAATAAGCCCAGCCCGGCCCGGGGCTGGGGGACCCGCAGCCTTCACTTCTGGTCACGAAAGAGTTTAAATCTTTCTCCTGAATTTTGAATGTACAGTGTTAAATACGCTCTCACAGAGAAGGACAGACTGTGATGAGGAATGTTCCACTGACAGCTGTCAAAGCACCGAAGTGCTCGGTGGTGTTCTGCTTTACTACAGCTCAGCCAAACTGGAGGTGAAACGGCGTTAACCCGACAGCTCTATTTTTTAAAGGAATTAGATCTTCGTTCCCTTTGTAAAAATGGAAGAGAATATAAATCTTTTTATGGGAAAAAAAAAAAAAGGAAAAAAAAAGAATGTAAAGTTAAAAAAATGTATATCTGTATTTTTGGATCACGTTATAGATAATGAATATATTGATATAAATAAAATATTTTTGGGGAACTGTCGGAGGTGTTGAGCTGGAGGAGGCGGCCAAGATGGCGCCGGGACCGCGCCGCGGTGTGAGGGAGTGCCGCGGGGTCCTCCCGCCGCAGGGGGGCGCTGCGGCTCAGCCGTGCCTCTCGTTGCTTCCCCGGCTCGGCCATGGGGATCGCCGCCGTGTCGGTGCGCCCCGCTCGCCGTGGCTGGCCCCAGCTGGGCCGGCTGCTGGGCTCCTGTGGGACGTGGCGACCGCGCAGCCCGGCCCCTGAGCGGCGGCGGCCGTGCCGTGCGGCTGTCTGCCCCGGCAGAGCTCTGCACAGCGGCCGGCCCCGCTGCCAGGAGGTCCCGCTCACCTGCGAGCGCTACGGGCTGCGGCGGCTGCCCTTCTCCCGGCTGTCCCGCGCGGATGTGGCCTTCTTTGAGGGGCTGATGCCGGGCAGAGCTCTCACAGATCCCGAGGAGCTCAGAGCGTTTAATGTGGACTGGCTGAAATCAGCCCGAGGTAAGCGGGGCTGTCGGTTTGCCAGTGCTTACCCCACGTCCGTGTGCAGCTGTGCCTCGTGGTGGAGCGGGCGTTGCTATTTCAGACCTCGTCCCACGCCACCTTGTCCATCCTGCCCTCGGTACAGCCCACGGCTTGCCTTCAGAGTCCCTCGCTTCTATTGCAGGCTGCAGTGAGCTGTTGTTGAAGCCGAAAACAGCAGCGGAGGTTTCTCGGGTTCTCAGGTAATGCGCACCTTTTGTTTTTGACAAGATCACACAGGGGAAGGGATGTTCAGGCATGTGAGTGCTGGAATTACTGAAGCTGGTCTTGTCCTGGTGGTACATCTGGTGCTTGAGCTCTGGTGACTTCAGCTCTCCCTTCTGCCCTTTATGTCCCAGCTGTCCTTGGGCTCTCATCTCTTTGCACACCCATTAATCCAGCTGCACCCAAGCCAGGAGCTCTGCCCGCTGTTGTTAATCCAGAGGTGTGCACCTGCTGCTGGGCAGGCAGTATCACTTGTCTTTTTACTGATGGATGGGACAAAACCACCCCATCTCTTTCCTGCTGGAGTGAAAATACCAAAGCAATGTCTTTGAAGCTCTTGGTACTGTGGGTTTGGTGTGTTTTGAGGAGGCCTGGTGTATCACCTAAGTTCCTGATGTGCTGTGAGCACAGTTCAGGCCAGCCAGCAGGTTCAGTGGCTGTTTGCTAGGAGACCATAACAGGCAAGGCAGCTGTAGAGCTTTCTTAGGAAGGAATGTACAGGTTCATTGTTATTCCAGAGAGAGCTGAAGCTTTTCAAGGCAGAAAGAGATTTGAACTTGTGCCTTGTGTTTCCCAGGCCCACTGCTCCCCTAGCCCTTGGCTTTCGTGTCACGACAGCATCAGGGAGGCCCAAAGGCTGAACTTCCATTTATTCAGCAAAACAAAATTCCTGTGTCCTGGCCACGTGTCCATGCAGAGGCTAATGTGCAATAGCAGACTTCTCAAATGAGTGCTGGTGGCGTTGATGAGAGGAGTGTCTGGAGAGCTCAAGGTGGAGGAGAGAAATGGAGGGAGATAAGCAAATGGATTCAGTATTAATGTTTTCTGCTCTACTGGACCATCAAAACTAGACACTGTACCAGTGCTTGAAATGAGCAGTTCTGTTGAGGGATTCAGAGAGATCTGCAAAGGGTTTGCACACAAGAAGATTGTTTTGTCCATTGGCACCACTGCCTGTGTTGGGAAGTGCGAGAGCAGGAGCAGTTGAATGTCAGCATCTGTTCGGGGGGTGGCCCCAAATGCTCATTCTTTTGTCCAGCACTGGGGTGAGTGCAGTACGGAGTTGTGCTCTCTCATTTTTAGAATGAAACTGCCCCTTTGTGTCAATTTAATCTTTAGGCTAAACATTGCTTAATTGTAAGGCACACTGAGCACTCTCACAACAGTGCGCGTTGACGTGGAAGTGAAACTCTTCTGATAGACAGGATTATGGCCTTTAGAGACCTAAGGCTTGAGAAACCTGTTTCCTTCCAGGTACTGCCATGAGAGGAACCTGGCAGTGAGCCCTCAAGGGGGTAACACGGGCCTCGTTGGGGGCAGCGTTCCTGTCTTCGATGAGATCATTCTCTCCACTGCTCTGATGAGCGAGATCATCAGCTTTGACCCGGTGTCTGGTAAATATCATAGACACGTGGTGTACAGAAGCGAGTCCCTGGGCCTAACTTAGCTGTTTTCTGGGTGCTGATAGCTGTGGGATCAGCAAGGGTCAGCCCAGCAGCATCGTAAGGGGTGTCAGAGATCTGTGTCCTCCCGGCTCCTGCTGCTGATGCTATCCTTAGGTGGTGGAACAGGGAAAGAAAACGATAAGAGAATCATGTTTATCCTGCTACCTGAATGAGAAACCCAGCAGGTGGAGGACGACAGTGGAAATGTGAGATAACCACACAGACAGGGAAGGATGGTGAAAGCTTACATGTTGTTTGGGCTTGGAAAGCTAGGAAACAGACTGCTTTGAGTATCTCAGTTCTTAAACCACAATGAGAAGGGAAATGAACGCCACTGTATATTTGCATGCCAGATGTTAAACCAATAGTAAAGCCCCCTTGGATTTAAGAGGGGCAGGACAACGTCCTGGAGCAAGGACAGAGTTTTTACAGCTATAATTGAACTCCAGAACGTTTTGGAGGAAGAGGTGGTTCCGCCTGCACCTCGAAGCTGCAGCCTGTAGCAGGATGTTTGTGTTCCAGGAATCCTGGTGTGCCAAGCTGGCTGCGTCTTAGAGAAACTCAATGAGTACTTGGAGGAGCGGGGCTTTGTCATGCCACTTGACTTGGGAGCCAAAGGCAGCTGTCACATCGGTGGAAATGTGGCCACAAATGCCGGAGGCCTGCGGCTCCTGAGATACGGCTCTCTGCGAGGGACTGTGCTGGGACTGGAAGTGGTAAGGCGAGTACCTGGTAGTTCCTTCTATGTTTGCACCTCTTCCTCTTATCTGTTTCTTGCTGTTCTGCTCTTGGCTGTCCGTTATGAAGGCAGAAGTTCCTTTCCTGTGTCCCCCTCTCTTCTGGGAAAGGTTAGGAAGTGCCTTCATGCGTGTAGCATCTGTTGTTGGTACTGACACTCTGTGTTCTCACAGGTGCTGGCAGATGGCACAGTTCTGGACTGCTTGGCATCCCTGCGCAAGGATAACACTGGCTATGATTTGAAGCAGCTTTTCATTGGATCTGAGGGGACTTTGGGAGTCATCACAGCTGTCTCCATTCTCTGCCCTCAGAAACCTAAGGCTGTCAATCTGGCATTCCTAGGTAGGAGCTAGTATTAATAAGCATCCCACGTGAATTCGCAGGGGAATAGTCATGAAAGGGGAGTCCCTGTTAAAGCTTTCCAGCAGAGCTGTTTGGAGAGAGCCTTCACTGAGGCTGATCTTTTCTCAGGAAGCTCCAAGGCCAGATGAGGCTTCTCAGGCAGCTTGCTCCTAATACATGTGTCCTTGGAAGCAGGCAGCTGAACTCTTGGGAGGGTATGAGTAGACAAACCTATGGAATATGTGCAGCAAACCCAAGAATTTGCCTAAACTTTCACAAGAGCCTTTACATTCATCTTGGGTCGCTTTCTTGCCTTGCCTTGAGAACAAGGTGTGTGGCAAGCTCTTTGCAATGAACTGTCTCAGAATGTGCAAGGGATCCTTGCCACAGCAAAGGCCAATTGCTCTCCTCCTGCTGCTCTGCTCCAGCCCCTTCCCCAGCTCAAACCAACCCATGTGGGGCTCTCGTTTCCTGGAGATGGGAAATGTCACTTGAAGTTTTTAAAAGTTTTTGAAGGGCTGTTTTTGGTGTGTTTTTTTTTCTGATCTTTCTTCGTATCTGTCTGAAGGATGTCAGGATTTCTCTCGGGTTCAGGAAACGTTTACAACCTGCAGAGCCATGCTGGGAGAGATCCTGTCTGCCTATGAGTTCATGGATGAGAAGTGCATGGAGCTGGTCGTGAAACATCTTGGGCTGTCCAACCCACTGAGAGGTACCAGAGCTGATAACTGTGTAGGGAACAGATACAGACAGCAGCCTTTGTGCTGCAGGAGGAGGCATTATGCTGCTTGAGGGCTTTTGGTCCTGCTTCATTTTGGTACCCAGTATTCAAATCCAAGCTCGATTGGTAAAAGTCCTTAAAGACATAACTTTCTGCTTCTACTGGTTCCCACGAAACTGCTAGTTTTATGGAAAGTAGTGGCTAGGTGGTGGGTAGAACATGGCAGTGAAGTTTTATCACTCCAGATCAAAGATTGCCACTTGGGCTGCACTTCTGTTTGGCACCAAAGAATCTGGGCAGTAGAGGATGCTTCAGAAAATGTACCAAGTTTGGGGAAAAAACTCCAGAATCTGCAGTAAAATCCTGTGCTTATAGCACAGAACACTCACTTGTTTCATTCTCCCTCACTTTCAGGCAGTCCTTTTTATGTTTTAATTGAAACTTCGGGCTCCAACTCGACACACGATGAAGAAAAATTGAACAGCTTCCTGGAACAGGCCACCACTTCTGGTTTAGTCACTGATGGAACTGTGGCAGTGGATGATAAGAAAATAAAGGCAAGTCCACATTTCCTCTTGCACAAATCTGCTTGAAACGATTGTCTCCTTCGTGAGGAAGTGTTCGTCCTGTTTGATGTTTGAAGTTAATGTGCCTGAGTGACCTATTAGCTTATTATTGACAAGGAAGGCCCAGAGTATTTGGGTTTCCAGTGGGTGTTTTCTCCTTTAAAAAGATCAGGATAATGCATTTTGTATCTCAGCTGCCCAGAGAGGTGGTGGATGCCCCATCCCTGGAGGCATTTGAGGCCAGGCTGGATGTGACTCTGGGCAGCCTGCTCTAGTGGTTGGAGACTGCCCATGGCAGAGGGTTGAAACTAGATGATCTTTGAGGTCCCTTTCAACCCAGCCCATTCTATGATTCCATGAACACTGTTGGCTTTTTTTCCCCTCTGTGTCACAAAGTATTGAACACGAGGAACTTGGTTGATTGGGATTCCTTTGATCTTTGTCCCACAGACACTGTGGAGCCTGCGGGAGAGGATCACGGAGGCACTCACTCACGATGGCTGTGTTTACAAGTATGACATCTCTCTCCCTGTGGGAAAGCTGTATGATCTGGTGACTGACATGAGAGCTCGTCTGGGCCAGAGTGCCAAAAACGTGGTGGGCTACGGCCACGTGGGTAAGTGCAGATGCAGGGAAAGGAGGTGATTTGTTCTTTTGCTCCAAGCTTTGCTATGCAGTTTCCTAATTTTTTCTTTGTTTTTTAATTACTGAGAAGCACAGACTGAATAGCTGAGAGCTATTAGAAGAGAAGGACACGTTAGCATCTTCACTGCTTTCAAACTGTATTCTGTATATCAACAGCAGGTGTGACCTGGCAGCAATAACCAGTAACCACTCTGCAATTTTAAAGTGACTGTATCTTTTTGCTCTGTCCTTTCTGTTTAAATACCTGGGGTATTTCATTGGACCATCAGTGTGATTGATGTACTCAGCCACATTTGGTAGATAAACACCTTCCTGTCCGAAGTGGTTAGTCACACTGGAAATCAGTTATGTTTGAGCCTTTAACTCTCCAAATGAGAGTGATAAAAATAGTTCACAGAAAGGTGTCTACGTTTATCAGAGTGCTTTGAAACTAACTTCATTTTATATACACTAGGGACAGATAAGTCACTCAGCAAAGCTCTTCTCTGGGTTCTCTACCACCACCCCCTGCTAAAAATAAACCACCAAACCAAGCCAGAAACATGGCATGCTTGATTTCACATGATTTGAAAGACATGCAAAGACAGGTTTCCATAATAACAGCCACCTTTGGAGGATGGTGGCATTGAGGATTAAGCTGTGTACAGTAAGGATTTACTGAGATAAAAGAAGAGGCTCCAGAGGGAGGAGGAGTACTTTTTTTTTTTTTTTACCTTTGTGTGTTTTGTCTTCTGAGTACCCTGTAACTGTGTGCTTCACTCAGTGTCATCCCACGCAAGTGGTGAAAGGAGAAAATAAATGCTTTGCTCTCTTTGTTTCTGTTGAGGCAGTGCCAGAGCGCCCTTAGAATACTGCACAAATATAATAGGTACAGGAATGAAGGGCTGTATTGAAATCTAATCATCATGATTAAATACTGTCAGGGAGATCTTTGGCATGCCATCTTAGTGCAGGAAGAATAATTAGTGCAGCACGGTTGTTTGAATTTGAAAGTTACAAAAGTGGGAACTTGCGAGCTGCTTGACTCAGAACACTTCCTCAAAGGTTGAACTGAAAGCATGGAAAAACGAAGATCCTAGTTGAGTTATTTGTGCACGGAGAGGCCTGATGTTTGTGGAAGGATCGTTTGCTTCCCCTCTCTATAAGGAAGGTTTTGGAAAGTAACAAAGGCACTGTTGTTTGGGAACTTGGATGGGTTGGATGATGTTTGAGTACTTGGATGATGACACTAACGGTTCTCCATTGCAGGGCTGCTGTGTTATTCTTACAGACCCACCTCTGTAATGTTTTATTCCAGGGGATGGAAACTTGCACTTGAACATCACGGCGGAGTCCTACAGCCATTCCCTCCTGGATGCCATCGAGCCATTTGTGTATGAGTGGACTGCAAGATACAACGGCAGCATCAGCGCCGAGCACGGGCTGGGCTTCAAGAAAAAGCAGTTCATTCAGTACAGCAAACCCAGTGAGGCAATCTTTCTAATGCAGCGTTTCAAAGCCATGTTGGACCCCAAAGGAATCCTCAATCCATACAAGACGTTGCCCTCCAGCCCCTGAGAGCAGCGTGCTCTGAGAAGCGAGCAGATGCCGTGGCATGAGGACAGCATCTCTGCTCAGTGCCCACGTGACCCATGAGTCTGTGGTTTAAGTGCAAGCACGTGGAATGTTCCTCAGCTTATTTCCTTAGCGTGATGGAAGAAGTGAAGGAACGTGCTTCCTCTTCTCCAGGCTGTCTGCCCTTTCTGGAGAAGAGCACATCAGTGATCTTGTCAGTGTGGGTTTTCTGTTTAATCTGAGCACTGAAACCAAGCACACAAATATATGTGTTTTTAAATCTTACCCACTTGCTCTGCTATGAGCGTGATTTCTGGAGTTGGTTGCCACCTTAGTGTAGGTAGTGGAGAGCCTGAAGATTCCTCACATCCCTCAAGCTCTGGCGATCACTGCTTTTCTTCTCTGTATCATTTGTTGCATACATTCTGCAGTCAAATGGTGAGGGGACAAAGGGAGGAGCAAAGTTCTTGGGACTCCTGTTGTGTAATAGGCAGAAGAGTTGAGATAAAACGATGCCATTGGAAATCAGACCCTGCAGGTCCCATAGTGAGCAAGGGAACCTCTGGGGATCCTTGCTGCCTTTATCTGAAATTACCTGCAGAATTATGAGAGTCCTTGCTTGTAAAAGCAGAGCTGCTTAACATCTGCTTGCTCAGGTGTTTGGGTTGGGTGTGTAAGGTGGTATCAAGGTGTGTGGCACCTGGTAGCAGCACTGCCCTTGCTAGTTGCCAGTGTTTGAGGCTTCTTTACAACGTGAGGCCGCCAGATACATGGGGTAAACTTGTCAGGAGTCAAGCCCTTCTTTGCATTAGGGTTTCACGCCCCACTCTGTGCACCCTTACCTGCAGCTGCAGGAGCACCACAGTATTTTTATTACTATGTCATATATGTGGCTGTGACATGCACATATCAAAAGCGTTTCAGTCCCCAGAGACACGAGGAGGGTTTATGGGCGTTGTCTGGGGACCACAGCAGACCAAGAGCTGACCAACACAGATCCTTCCTGCACCTGATTTCTCTTCCCCAACAGCTCATCTCCTGGACAGGTCTTCCCTGCCCCTGAAGGGCAGGCAAACGGATCTTTGTGGGGAGGACTGAGGTACCAGGTAGGTGCTGCTCACATCGTCACACCAAAAAGCAGAAGCCAGATGTGGTGTGACACACGAACTGTGCAGGGGCAGAGCGGTGCAGGTGTGTAGGTGTGCCGTGGAGGTGTGTGCTGCTGTTTCATTTAGTACCATGCAGTCTCCTCAGTTTGAGGACAAACAGCTTTAAAGTGCAATGAAACTACTCATCGGGATTTTTTATTTTGATTACTTGTGCTGCTGTATCTTTGAACTACTGTTATTTATATTGTGGTGTTCATGCTGTCTCTAAGGAATATCCTGCTAAAAATGAAGATTTCTGAGATGAAAACCAGAACTTCTCAGAACTCCTGCTAGCGGCCTAGGGAGGGGAAGGATGAGTCTGTTCTTGCCAGGATCCCGTGGTGAAAACGTGTCTTGGCTGCAGGTGGCACAGCTGGAGTCCATCTGTGCCTCAGACCTTGCAGAGCCCCACACTGAGGTGCCAAGCTCTTGGTCCAGCTATGCTGTGGGCTCCATTCTCTCTTTCAGACCTGACCGTACCCCGTGTCTGGCTCATGGGCTTTGGGAGTGGCTGTAGGTCAGTTCCCACAGTGTAAGACCTTGAAGTGGCAGATGGAAGAAGTAAGGTGTGATGGCAAGGTTAAAATGTGAGTCAGCGGTGGACTTCGGTTGCCATTGGGTTTGGCTACAGCACTGTTTTCTTTCATTTTCAGCACCTCCATTGCTGTTCTGGTTTCTGAGTACTCCTTGTACATGTCCATGAACCCTGAGGATGTGCTGGGTGGCCAGGGCAGAGCGGCTCTTGCCTGTGTCCTAAGTCCTTGGCTGGGGTCCTGGCTGAGAGCTGCTCTTCCCCTGGATTGTCAGTGGGAGAAAGAGAATTTATTCATGTTTTGAGTCCCGTTTGTGCCCATGATACTGTGTGTGAACGCTTGGGCTCTCTTCTGATTTACTGGTGAGGTGTCATCAGCCAGGGGAGGTATTTGTTCATCTGGGGGTGTACAAGGATATCCAACTCCCAGGTGCACAGTGCTGAGATTTCTGTGCATTGCAGCACTCAGAAAACTCCTTTTGTTCCCCATAGGCAAAACTGGGCTTTCTCAAGCAGGAGGGTGAGAGGAGAAGAAAGATGGTGATGTGGGGAAGTACCAAGAGAAATCTCAGGACCTGGTGGGACTGGAAAATGAGCTTTGTAAATAGGCTGGTTTTAATTGGGCTCATTTCCTCATGGGTTTGTGCATGCCCCCTGACCAGCATGTGCTGTGCATGCTGTGTGCAGGAGCACTGTTCAGGCAATGAGAAGGGATGCTTGGGCACCCTGCAGGAGCCACTGGTTATCACAGGATGCTCTTGTTGACTCCGGATCTTGCTTGATCCTCCCCAAATCCCAGGCATTGTCTTCATTTCCTCGGTTCAAGTGGCTTTGTTTGGATATATTCTGCATCTGCTTTGAGATGACGGGAGAGACTGTCGTGTCCTGCTGGGGCACAAAGCCACGCTGTCACCCTGCTGCTGCTGGAGTGTGAATCGCTGCCCACGAGTCTTCCCCTGCCTCCCAATGTTTGCCATGCAGCTGTCAGGGAGGAGCTGATCACCTTCAGGCCTCTGAGACCAACTTTGCATCTTCCCATCACCAGAAGTTAGTTCAGGCGGCCCCAGGGTGCTGTTACCCTGTTCCAGCACCAGGAACCCCAATCTCCCCCAGCAGTTGTTTGAAACAATATGATCCTAAATGGCTCTGTACTTGAACATCAAGGGTCTGAAGCTCAGTTGTCAGGATTATCCTAACAACAAAGCCCTTACACGGCTCTCAGTGAGCATAGCAGTGTCTCCGGAGCAAGGCACACATCAGGACTCAGCATGGCTGCAGCCACCTGAATTCTGGGGCTGCAGAAAGGAAGGGGTTAAGTGGAGTGAGTGTGCCAGCAGGTGAAATGCACCCAGCCCGTGCTCTCTGTGCACCAGATGATGTGAAAACAGGACAAGTCCATGGTGGCAGGAAAGAAGAAACATACAGGACTTGCTTTCTGCCAAGTTAATACACCAATACAGCCTGTTCTTTCTGGATCGGGCTGTTTATATTCTCCTCCTTTTTCCTACTCCAGTCTTCCTTTCTTTTTTTCCACAAACCATTGACCATAAGGGTTTAAAACACAGGCTTTGCGCATGAATGGCTCACTCTGGAACTTTCCATCCTGCTGTAGTTCAGCTGCAGGCATGGAGAGTGTTGGGGAGGGAGTCAGGCTGGCAGATAACACGGCGCTGTGGCCCAGGGATGCTGGCAGGGACTGCACAAGGAGAGCTGTGGGCTCCGTGCTGCCTGCACCATCCCAGCTGAACAACAGAGTGCTTTCCCCATGGGAGGAGGCATGGCAGGCTTGTATTCCAGCATCTCTCCTGGATCACAACTGCGAGTACTAGCTGTCTGTGGAACATTCTCAGTGGTGCTCTCCAACATTGGTTTACCTTTGTACATGGGAGGGAAAGAGTGGATATGTAGAGGTATCCCAGAACTGGAAGCAGAGGATGGAGCAGCTCCTGCAGGGTCCTGCCCTAGCTAACACTGTGCTGTCTGGCTGCCCTTCAGTGCTTCTGCTCTTAAAGCAGCCCAGCCCCAGCTAAGCTGAGTATTTCCCCTCGGCAGTGTATTTTCTGCATAACCGAACCTGAACGGGTGCCCAGGAGAGAGCAGTGAATCAGTTGTAAAAGCAGTAAAAAAAAAAAAAAAGTTTCTCTGTGGTTGGCGGTCTCCGTCAGCTCCTGGATGGGGCAGCACACAGTGCTGAACAGAACAGGAGGCAGAAGGCAATGAATGAGTGCTCTGTTGCCAGCAGCTTATTCCGTGCCAACTGCCCTCTGCAAAGCAGCCTGTTGGTTCAAGGAAAGAAACCCTATGCCTCACTAACCTCTGAATCTTGATAAGCATCAGGCTCGAGGGAGGCTGTGATTTATAAAGGGAACGCAGTATATTTTGTCCCTTCGCAGGTTTAACCCTTAGATGAGGAAGAGGAGAGCTGAGCACTGCTGATGGTGTGGTGCTGGGAAAGGTGGCACTGAGGGTGGAGAGAGAATGGGACCACCTCACGTGTTGCATAGGAGTGGCTTTAGCCATGAACACCGCAAACCAGCAGCTTACTGCCCTATTCCAGACCTGAGGATGTGCGTCAGCATTTTATTGCCCAGATTACACATAATATCATCTATTTGTCAATAGCAGCAATTCTCCTGCTGTGTCTGGGGCCCAGCGTTCACAGCAGTAGGTGCATGTTGGGAAGAAGTCAGGGAATAAGGTTGGGTGCTGACGCACGGAGCTGTGGGTCCTGCCCAGCTCCTGCTCCCACTTCTTTCCCCCTTGCCTGCTGTGCCCTCCTGCCGATATGCCTCCACGCAAGGAGCTGATGCCAGGACAGGCAGCAGGAATGCAGCAAATATAGAATAATTGCAGCCTCGCAAGGCACCGCAGGGTCTGTTTCTGCCTGAGCTGCCCCGTGTGATGTGCAGAAGTGCTGTAGGCAGCTCTGCTCGCAGCCCTGCAGGGCACCCCGATGTGGGGACAGAGCAGCTCCTGCTCTCTGAGGGCAGTTTGCACCACGAAACATGCTTTGTGAAGTGCTGGGGCACAGCAGTCCCTGTAGACTCTCAAATTCAGGTGTAACGCGAGTCACGGTGGTCATTAGCAACGCCAGAAATTACTCAGTAGTTGGATCATCCAATACAACTCAGCCAGTGGAGGAACAAAAGGTTTTCCTGCCAAGGTACAGCAAAGGGTCTGTGCTCTTAACCCCCAGTTACAATAGCTGGGCTGTTGTGTAAGAGGAGTTGGAGTCATCGTGATTTCTGGCCTGGTGCCACTGGTGCTTCTTGAAATGAAGGGAAATTTCCTGCACATCGCTCCTGTTTTACACCCTTGTTCCCAAGGGAAGGGTGTCCCCTCTTAGGGTCCCCTCAGTCCTTTCCTCCCCGCACGCCCCATTTCCTATGGCAGCCCTGCAAAGAGCGCAAGTCCTATGCAAATGCAATGCCATATCAGAGCTGTTCATGGCTAATTAACTAACATCCGCCCACTGCTGAGCCACTCCCTTTGTCCTCACCTGTCTTAGCCATTTATAGCAGTGATAGGATGCTATAACAGAGGCACTTACACTCAGAGCTGTGGGAGTCCATAAACAGAAGGTTTTTGGGAGTTGATTTGGAGAAGAGATCCTTTCCAGCTCGCGGCAGTGGGGCAGCATGAAAACCCATGGGTGTGCTTCAAGGTAAGGGGAGGGGGAGGAGAACTCTGCGGGCGCTGAATTAGCATGAGCAGTTTGCAGGGAGGTCTGCTTCAGATGGCTCAGATAATCCGTGTAAGTGGTTAATAACCTATAGTTAGTTACAGGCTGCTCCAGGTGGAGGTTAATTCTGCCGTGTGTGTCTTCTTGGATTCCAAGCCTCTTAATTTGAAAGAACCTTGTTGTGTCGACACGGATCCTTAGGGGTGTGTTATTTTCAGCTTAATCCAAATACACAAAAGGTGTCCCACCTTAAAGCGAGCAGTGCACATCCCGGCACCGTGCTTTGGCTCAGTGCTTCTCAATGGGAGCTCTAGCGTGGCCCCCAGGGGACGGATCCCAGGCTGGCTGCGTGCCCGCTCTGCTCCCCTGCTTCCCACACAGCATTCAAAGAACGCATTTACGAGGCCCCTCCAGGGCCCTGCTGTCCTTTCAGCCCCCTCTGGAAGAGCTGAAGACAGCTGTCCTGCCATCCCTGTGTCCACCAGGCAGTGAAGCGGAGGTCGGTGCCACCACAGATCATCATTTCTGCTTGGGCATGCTGGTTGTAAAAAGGCCGTTTTGTTTTCCTTCTTGCTGCGTAGGGATGGTGATCTCTCTTTAGGTAAACACTGACTCACTAGCCCCAGGAAACTGTCTGAGTGCAATCCTCCTGCTTTCCGTTTTGCAGACAACACCCGAGCAAACCCGGAGCTTTATCTCATGCCTTCAATTCTGCAGAAAAGATGCAGAAAAGGGACACAGGCAGAAGGGCTTAGCAAGCACCTCCATGCAGGCAGAGGGGCACGTCCTGGGACACCACCACAGCAGTATCAGCTTCACCTTAAGTGATAGGCTGAGGGAGAAGGCAAGGGGTCAAGGTGCGTTCAGCAGATGTAAGCCTGCTGGGCCCTCCGTGTTTCTCCCCAGGTCTCAACTCTACCCATAGAGCACCCAAAGGAAAGGGGTTTCTCTCCCCTGGCCGTGAGGCAGCTATGGAAATGTACTGGATGCAGGGCTCGGCCAACACGGTGTTTTGTATGTAGCATTCTTTGCTCCTCCTTCACGGGTCTGCTTCTTTGATACATGGGGGTTGCCCAATTAGTGCTGGGGAAGGCTCAGCTCTTCATCCTCCAGGCAGAGTGCTGGTGGATGGGGTGACTGGTCCACGGCTCTAGCTCTGAACCCTGGTCATTTAAACCTTGGCCAAGGGGAGAAAATACGATGATGGTACCTGGGAGGTGTGGGTGAGGACAAGGATGAGAGCCTAGGGTGGGAGGAAGAGTCACCTGTTTTGAGAATCAGTGTGTAGCTAGTCTGCTAGAGGCACTGCCGTGTTGTTAATCAGTCTTCTATGCTGAAAAAAATCCCAGTTGTCTTGAAAACAACAAAACAAAACAATTCTGGTTTTCCTTTTTGATCCCCATTTTCTGGAGTGTTGTCATTGCATGGCACACTCAGATTTCTGATCAAGGAAATCCCCGTAACTTCTACAAAGTGCTCATTTTCTGTCTTGGTGTCTGCTGAGAGAGACTTGAAGAGAGTAAACTCTGAGCAGACCAACTCTGTGGCCTCAGAAACGGAAAAAAAAGCAGTTTGAATGGGCCAAAATAAGGGTAAAATTGCAGTTTCTCTCTGTCCTGCCTCAAATCCCAGAGCTGCTGGCACAGCTGTTACCTGGCACACACAGATCATGACTCCAGTGACAGAAGTCACAAGGGCAGCATGTGCTGTTCGGAGGTTCACGTTTGGGGCAAGATTGTCTTCTAAATAGCATTCACCAGAATTCTACTGCCTTTCCAGGTACACCAAGAATCTCTTCTTTGTCAACCTGTTCCTGGGGCTTGCCTTCCTGTTGGGATTCTTCCACGCGAATAACAGGAACCACCTGTAAGTCTTCTCAGAGCAAGAAAAGCCGGTTGCTTGACCCGATGCACACGGGGCAGGGAGGAGCTGACTCGTGACACTTGAGTTAGCTCTCTTGGTTTAAGCTGAAGCTGCCAGGTCTAAGAGATGTGCTACGGCTCTACGAGGGCTGTTTTCCCCATGTGTTGCCTTCCTGCAGATTCCAGTGGAGCTCAGCGGAGCTGCTGGCATCCCCCACGCCCTGCCAACCCAAGACCAACGTCATGTTCCTCAAGACCCACAAGACCGCCAGCAGCACCATCCTCAACATCCTGTTCCGCTTCACCGAGAGGTACAAACTCACCGCTGCCCTCCCCGCTGACCACCGATTCCACCTGGGTTACCCGGAGAGATTCGTCACCGATTTTGTGGAGAATTTTCAAAGCCAAGGGCAAAGCTACAACATCATGTGCAACCACCTGCGCTTTAACCCCGCCGAGGTAAGAGCCCTGGCGGGGAAAATGAAGGTTTGTTGATGATGGTAAATTGAGTGGAGGAGCTGGACATGCTCGAAGTGTGGGTGTGTGAGAATCTAATGGAGGCTGCAGGAGAGAGGGAGGGGATTGTCCCACTGCTCTGCCCTTGTGAGGCCCCACCACAGTACATCCCAGCACAGGAGGGATGTGGAGCTGCTGGAGTGGGTCAGAAGGAGGGCCACAAGGATGACCAGAGGGCTGGATGCTCCTCTCCTGCGAAGAGAGGATGAGGTGTTCAGTTTGGAGAAGAGATAACTCCAGAGTGACCTCATTGTGAACTTCAAGTAGTTGAAGGGAGCTTGCAAGCAGGAGGGAGACTGACTTTTTATATGGTCTGATAGTGAGAGGACAAGGGGTACAGCTTTAAACTAAAAAAGGGGAGATTTAGGCTGGGTGGTAAGAAGAAATGTTCTGCTCAGAGAGTGGTGAGGCTGCCCAGAGTCCTCGCCAGCCAAAGCCATTCTGTGTTCCTGTGCTTCTATGAAAACTGCTTGACCAAGGAGGGCCTCTGGCCTGACGGACCCTCTTCTTCCCCCTCACACACAGGTGCACAAGGTGATGGCAAAGAACACCTTCTACTTCTCCATCCTGAGGAACCCCATTGCTCTGCTGGAATCTTCCTATGTCTACTACAAGAATGCGGCCCCCGCCTTCAGTAGATCCAAGAATGTGAATGAGTACTTGGCCTCGCCCCTGAAGTATTACCGCAAGGAGGATTACAGGAAAAACATCTATGCCAAGAATAACATGTGGTTTGACTTTGGCTACGATAACAATGCAGAGGACAATGAACAATACATCCAGTCTGTCTTGCATGAGACTGAAGAGAACTTCCATCTGATCTTGATAGCAGACTACTTTGACGAGTCCATGATCCTCCTGAAGCACACTTTGTGCTGGGATTTAGATGATGTGATTTACTTCAAGCTCAATTCCAGAAGCAATGAGACTGTCCAGGCCCTGACTCCAGAAAGCAAGGAGAGGGTAAAAGAGTGGTGCTCACTGGACTGGAAGCTCTACCTGCACTACAACCAGAGCTTCTGGAGGAGGATTGAGGAGACCATAGGACTTGAGGAGCTGGAGAAGGAGGTAAATGACCTGCGGAGGAGACAGAAAGAACTCATGGAGACCTGTCTCTTGGACCAGGAGGCCGTGGTGAAAGCTCAAATCAAGAACAAGGCACTCTTGCCTTTCCAGTCCGGGTCAGCAAATATCCTCGGTTACAACCTCAGACAAGACTTAGACAATGAGACTCTGAAAAAATGCCAGAAAATGGTTATGCCAGAGCTCCAGTATACATCCTACCTCTACTCCCTCCAGTACCCACACAAGAAGAGGAAGCCCATGAAATTTCCCGAGCTGTGGAGCAGTTCCCAGAAGACGTAGTCCCCCATGCTGCAGCTAGAGCATCCCACTGCTGCAGCCCTTTGCATCGGCCGAGTTTGGTGATGAGACTCTTGCACAAGATGGGGAGGCTGGGGATCATTCAAGGGCTACCCCTGCACTCTGTCTTTCATTCTGTAAAATATATATATATATATCTTTTATTTCTTTATATTTACCACCTCCTTCATTACATGGGTGCCAGCCCTTCTGAAGGGCATGGCCGTTCTTGGCACTGAGTTTGCAGCCACCATGTGCATGCCATCCACCTTTCAGACTTGCTGAGGTTGTGGCAGGTTCCAAAACACCTCCAGGCAAGGACATGGCCTTGCTCGAGTCTGTGACGCCGCTGTCACATGTAGGGGACAGCCTGGTGCTGCTGGGCACTGGTAGGCTCTCAGGCTGAGCTGGGCTTTCTTTCCACTTAAACGTTAATCATGAGCTTAATCATTTTGTTTGCATTTGACCTTTTTTAATAGAGGTCATTACTTCCAGGCTGGTTAAATCTCACTGGAGCTAGTCCTGGTTTCCTGCTTTGAGGAACCCAAAAGAGAGGGAACAGGGGGGAATGAGGACAGGAGCGTGCTAAGGGAACGCAGCGCTGGAAAGCACAGGTGCACAGGAGAGGAATGAAGGTTCCAGGATGGCAGCATTGGTGCTCTGGCACCAGCAAAGGCTTTGCCACATTCTGGTGCTCTCATGGCCAAACCCCACCACCAATCAGGTCAGGGGTCCATGGAGGCACAGCACTGCTGGTTTGGGGTATGCACTCGTGACAGAGTGAGTGAATCAAACTCTTCTGCATGTGGCCAATTCACAGGAAGCACAGTGGTGACAAACCCTCCTGGGGGGTGACAGCTGTGGTGTCACTGCCATTAATGACTGCAATCACACCACAGCCGGGCTTGGCATGGGTTTCTGGAGCCCGTTGCCAGTTTCCACCGTGCCTGCCTCTGCATATGGTGTGGGATTTCAGTGTTAACCAGGCTGCCCTCCCTCCCATGCAGGTCAGCAGTACGGGACGTGCATGGGAAGGTTTTAGGACAGCAGTGGCACAGCTTGCTAACAAGCAATTCATTCCACACTGCCTCATGCAGGTACGCAAGGCATTGAACTGCCAGGTGGTGAAGAGCCATGTTGGTGGCTGGAGCAGCTTCTTGGGGCAGAGCAGACATCAGAGGGGATGACACTGTGTGACTGCAGCAGATCTGCAGCGCAGACATCCAGGGGCACCAGTGCTGCTCCCTGAGTGGCAGGAGGGAAATTGAGGCAGGAAGCACACCCACCCCCTTGGCATCCTCTCCCCACAGCCCTGAGCACAGAATGCACACCGAGGGGCCCGGGCTCTGGCTGCCTGATAATGGTGCCTTTGTGCTGCTGCTGACTCAGGGCTTTTTGCCGGGGCCCCGTGACCTGTCGGTGGGGGACACTGCAAGGGGGGACACAGCCGGCAGCAGGGGACAGGGCTGCGCTGCACAGGACCAGGTGAGTGCCTAAGCTTTATCTGCAGGTTGTTGGGCAGAGACACTGGGCAGAATGAAGGTGAGCATCCCAGCCAACAGCATGGGGCAGGCAGCAGCCCTGGGCCTTTGGTGGGAACGCAGGAGAGGACTGGGAGAGACTGATGGGATTTCATCCCTCAGCTCAGAGGACGTGCACAGGGACAGCTCTGCCCCCTCTGTTTCCCAGCCAGCCTGGGTTTGCAGAAACCCCTCCAACCAACAACACGGAGGGCCGTTTTCTCTTTTTCTTTCAGCAGCACCACATCTCCCCCATCCCCTTTCCCCAGTCCCCACCGTGGTGGGGGCTGCCCCTCTCTCTCCCGCAGGAACCATGGGCTCCCGGCACTTCCCTGCCCGGACTGTGCTCTTCGAGAAGGAGTCCACCGGTGTCACGTACCGCGTGCCAGCCCTGCTCTACCTGCCCTGCGTGGCCAAGCTGCTGGCCTTCGCCGAGGAGCGGTTGAGTGCCGACGATGCCCACGCCAACCTGCTGGTGCTGCGCCGTGGCACCGTGTACGGCAGCTACGTGGAGGTGGGACGGGGCCCACGGGGAGGGAGCGTGGCCCCACGGGTGCCGTGGGTTCACCACTCCCTCTCTGAGCAGTGGGAAGACATGCGGGTGCTGGAGACGGCAGTGCTGCAGCACCACCGCTCGATGAACCCCTGCCCGCTCTACGACGAGTTCACCGGCACCCTCTTCCTCTTCTTCATCACTGTGCTGGGCAGGACGCCCGAAGCTTTCCAGATCGTCACCGGGCAGAACGTCACCCGCCTCTGCTGTGTCACCAGCACCGACCAGGGCCTGAACTGGAGCAAGGCCACCGACCTGACGCAGCAGGTCATCGGCAGGGCCATCAAAGGTAGCAGCGTGGCCACGCAGGGCTGCGGGAGGGCCGGCATAGTGTGGCTAACAGTGGCCTCAGGTTGCAGCCCTGTGCTGTGGGGATGGGGTCCAGTGAGGATCTAAGGGCAGAGGTGTGGCTTGTGATGGAGGGGACCATTGGTAACGCTCATTCCCCTGTCCCCAGAGTGGGCCACCTTCGCGCTGGGCCCAGGGCACGGGATCCAGCTGCGCTCCGGCCGGCTGCTGGTGCCCGCCTACAGCTACCACATCGACTGCAAGGAGTGCTTCGGGCAGCTCTGCAAGACCACCCCTCACTCCTTCGCCTTCTACAGCGACGACCACGGCCGGGGTTGGCGTTTTGGGGAATTCATCCCCAACCTGCAGACGGGAGAGTGCCAGCTGGTCTCGGTGGATGAGGAGGACGGCTCCAACGTCCTCTACTGCAACGCCCGCAGCTCCCTGGGCTTCCGTGTGCAGGCACTGAGCACTGATGACGGTGCTGTCTTCCATGGGGGGCAGCTGGTCCCACGGCTGGTCGAGCCCCCACACGGATGCCATGGCAGCATCATCGGCTTCCCTGCACCTTTGGTGTATGGCACTCGTCCCCACTTGGCTCCACAGGTGCTCCCTGACATGGCCACTGGCAGCAGGACTTCAACAGAGCCTCACAGCTGCACCTCACTCCAAAGGGAACCCAAAGGCACCTCAGGGCCCTTCTTCCAAGCGCCGACGTGGGTGCTCTACTCCCACCCCACCAGCTCCATGTCGCGGGTCAACATGGGGGTTCACCTCAGCACCTTCCCCAGGGATGCAGACAGCTGGACCGAGCCCTGGGTCATCTACGAGGGCCCGAGCGCTTACTCAGACCTGGCTTACATGGAGCTGCCCCACAGCCAGTTCCCCATCTCTGGTGGGCCAGCCATCGCTTTCGCCTGCCTGTATGAGAATGGAAAGCGCTCACCCTACGAGCAGATCTCCTTCAGCATGTTCACACTGCACGATGTGCTCCAGAACATCCCCCTGACGGCCACAGTGCCCCGCAGGAAGAGGAGACGAAAGAGCTGCTCCATCTCCTAGAACCACCTGCAGTGTCCCCTGGCACGGGCCAGCTGGGGGCACATAGGGACAGCTAGCACCGGTGGCCAGGCTGGAGATGGTGGCACCTGGGGACAGCCTGGCATGAGCCCTGTGCTGATGTACGCCGGGTTGGGGTCTGGGGGCTGGACCATGCTGAGGGCTGATGTCCCCAAACAGGGTTTTATCTCATTTTTATTGGTATTTTTTAATTATATGGTCATTGGGCTTAAAGGTTTGTGCTGATATGACCGCATCGTCCCAGTTCTCAGCCATCATCCCTCTGTGCTATCACCCTTGCACCTCCCTTCCTCCACCTAAAATCCTTATGAATAAATAACCAATTCCTAACACTGCTCTCTACTGCTGCCCTGAGCTTCAGATCCATGCAGGGTGCAGGAGATGGCATCTCACCTGCCCCCAGAAAGCCCCACCAGCAGGCAAGCTTCACACCCAGATCCCGGCACCCAAACACACACTTCTATGTGTGTTAGAGAAGTGGTTCACTGCTTTCCTGAACACACACAGTCAACTGGATATCTGTGGGACCAAGAGCCACAGCTGTGGCCCTGAGGGGCATGGTGGGGATGGGTTGTGGTTGGAGGCCTTTTCCAACCTTTATGATTCTATGACTCTTATGAAATAGACATCGAGAAGAACCAGCCTGATGTTCACTGTGTGCACATATATATATGAGTGAGCCTGAACTCTGAGGGACCTGCACCCCATTTCCAGCACACCTCCAACCACAGCCCCAGCCCAGCCCAAGCTGGGAGCCTGAGCTGCCCCCCGCAGGAGGCACCACCGCCACAAAACAGATTAACAAAAATAAATAAGGCTTTTATTTACATACGTGGCTCAGAGCGTGGAATGGAAGACATGGGGTGAGCACGAAGGGTCTCCCCCAGGGGCCGCAGCCGGGGCCGCGTGGTCTCACCTCACTCCAGGTGCACGGGACAGCCCTGCCTCCTTCCCCTCACAGAAGCCACACAGGCAGCCGGCGCAGCCATTGATGATCTGGAGGAAGGCCAGCACCATCTCGGCAGCACTGATGAGCAGCAGGAGGGAGAAGAAGGTGACGTGCCAGGTCACGATGCCCACCGGCTCCAGGCAGGTGCCCCAGGTGCTGGGGTAGAACAGGTAGGAGTCCACCAGGCCCCTGTGCCACGTGAGGGAGAAGATGAGCCACGTGCGACCTTCCTCTCTGCGGTCCTCCTTTCGCTGCTGACAGCGTGAGAGCCCCGTACCTGTTGCCAGGTGTGTCCACGAAGGGGTAGTCCCAAATGAGGTGGTTGCTGGGCTCAGTGGTGTTGTAGAGGCAGAGGGGGCCGTCAGTCAGGCCCAGCCCCGAGAAGAAGAAGCAGATGGCGGAGCCCAGGAGAGCCAGCTTGGAGAGGACAACAGAGAGGAAGGCCTGCGGGGAGCAGGAGGCTTGGAGGTGGGCAGCAGGCAGGGAAGAGGAGCCCTGTCCTCCAAGAGGCTGAGTATTGTGCAGCATCTCACTGCAGGGCCACGGTTGAAGAGCCAGAGGACAGGTGGCACCATGCAGTGTCCTACCACAGGGAGAGGTGGCACCATGCGATGTCCCAGCACACAACTGGTGGCACCACACAATGTCCCAGCACACGCCCATGAGGGAGGCGGCTCTCCACAGACATCCCACCATGAGGTTACCATACAATATCCCACCACACGGCCACAGGAGAGGGGACACCCCACCGTGTCCCACCCCACACCGTTTGGCACAACCTCCCTTACTTACATTCCTTCGGGTGCCGCAGTCGGAGCAGCAGGCACATCGCCATCCCACAGCAGTGATGTGGGTCGCCGCCAGCAGCACCTGCAGGGAGGAGAAAATGCCCTGTGGGGACAAAGGGGAATAAAACAGACCCACCCAATCCACCCCTTTGTCCTTGTTCAGTGCATGTTGAAGGAGGACGCCGTGCAGGACACGGTGCTTACCATGACGCCGCCTCCCCAGGTGCCAGGCATGATCTTTGCACGCCTGCTGATGTGTCCATCCACCACGTACTGCCAGGCCCCGCCAGGGAAGAGCAGCAGGATGCTGGCCACCACAGACAGCATGCCCAGCACCAGCAAGCAGGGGCCCACGATGCGGCTGCATGTCCCCACGCACATGACCAACCTGCATGGAAAAGAGAGGAGGTGGCGGCTCCGGCTTTGCAGAAGCAGAACCCATGGGTGCTGCGTGGTTGTTTCCATGGGAAGAGCTGCATCACAGCCTCTCTCCTGTGGAGGAATGGGGCTGGAAACCCAATGTGAGGGCACTGCTGCTGCTAGCCAGGAGCTCCAAGGCAAACCACAGCTCTGCCACTCATCCATCCAAGGCAGTTCTATCTCCTTCCTTCTTCCCCATCTTCTTCATAACGAACGCAAGACCTCTCACCATTCCTGTTCCCCTAGAGCCAGGAGGGCCCACCAACAAGACTATCACCCCTCTGTAGACCTTCCAGAGGAGCTCCTCCTTCCATGTAGCTCACCCAGGGGGCTGCTCCTGCCTGCTGCAGGTCCCCTTTCACCTCACCAAAGACTTCTTCTCCCTCTCCACTGCTGCCCTCTCACAGGGGGAACCACCTCCCTCACGCAGCACGGAATTGACTGGCCAAGTCCACAGCCTAAAGCAGAATTCAAGAAATGCCTGGGGAAACCATCCTGCTTCCCTCCTGGCTTACCTGGGAGACGTTGGCTTTGTGAAACCAGAACTTCTCACCCTTCCCTAGAGGAGCTCTGTTCTGGAAGAATGCTGAGAGGCATCTCCCACGGGTGCTATTTATGATGTCCACCCCGGACATCCACCCACTGCATCGCTCGTGTCACCTTCCTCATCCACAAAACCGGCAGCTCATGAGGAAGAATGACTGTCCCTCCACGCAGAGCAGCCCCCGCCAGCAGCACAACTGGTTTCCTTCACAGCAAAACTGTCTCGAGGGAAGCAGATTCAGAAAGGAAACAAACACAGGAGCTCCCTGGGCAGGGAGACCCACACAAACTGCAAGAAAAGGCACCAACGATGCAAGTCCAGCACGGAGAGGGATCCCACTAGAGAGGAATCCTACATAGGTCCTTCAGCTGGAGGAGAAACGTTGACAGTGCTTGGCTCAGCCTCAGGGCGCTCCAAGGGCCTGGCTGTGCACCTCAGCCCACAGCACATGGATATGGTGAGTGCACAGTGCCGTGGTGCCTTGCTGCTTGCAGGGACCTGTTTTTAAGCATCATGGTGGTGACTAATCCTCATCACGCTGAGGCGGTGTGTCAGAGGCTGCAGCAGATGAGCTCGTGAAGTGTTTCAGAGCAGAGGATGACTCCCAAGACCTCGGGTGGCTGCTGCCATTACTGCAGAGATTATTTCCTGGGTACTGTACTCGTTCTACCCAGGGTAATGCGAGCAATGCGTGGTTCAGAATGGCTTTTCCTGCTTTCAGACCAACTAGGACAGGGATGCTGAGAGACTAAAACCTGCCTGAAGTACATTGTGCCACCAGAGAAACAGAAAACAGAGCTGTAGCCCTCAGGCTCCACACAACAGTGAAGTGAAGAGTAAGCATTCTCATGCAGCACACCTGACAGCAGAGAATCATTCCAGTTCTCCTTCCTCTACTTTTTACGTTGAGGGGAAGCATTTCTTACTTTACTGGAAGAAAATGTGTTGCAATCTTATCTCATGCCCTCTACGTCACAGCAACAAGCTTCCCACACCCGATGGTCAATCACACCCCACAGCCACTCAGCATGAGACGTCAGCTACATCTTTATCCCACGAATGCTGATCCTTACAGCCACTCCAGCTCAATTCTCTAATAATACCAAAAAAAGGAGCTAATTTTAGCATGGAACGGAGCACCCTCACAAGCACTGTGACTCCCTCCTTAGCATAAGAACGTGATTATGAAAGTGTAAGTGCAGCAATTAGTCAGATAACTTTCTGGCAAGTCACTCAGCCAAGGTGCTGCCAAGTGTCTTGTCATGAATAGTGATCCTGCCCCGGTGAGATCCCCACACCACTCCTCTGACAGCAGGTCACAGCTGTGAGGATGACCAACATCTATCTGAGCTGTTCAGGCTGAGCTATCCCACCACACTTCACACTCTCTGCAGCCCATGGTTCAGCCATCAAATTTGCCAGTCAGCTCAGTCATGCCATGAGCCAGTGTCTCTCCCACTCCTGGAAGCACCCGTAACTCCGTTTCCACCACTAAATCTTACCCAAGGTCACCTCCTTTGACCTGTGCTGAGTTTGGGGTTAGAACCCAGACTGAAGAAACACCAACGTGCTGCACCTGGACAACACAGCATGTGCTTTAACTTCCTCAGGTATTTCATAAAACCAGCGCATCAGATGAGATAAACCAACCCCACTACAAGTCAGAAGGCCCAAGGTTGGATCTGCTAAGGAAAAACACATGAAAAAAGAAAGCGAGATACTCCTATCTATCCCACAGCTCCACAGCCTTGATCAGATTGTATTTTCAACTCAGTCAGAATGGGAAATGTTTTCTTAAGCTGGATTTTAGAGATCTGAAGTTCACAAGCAAGTCTCCCTCACAGAAACTGGAGTTGGCTCTTCCTTTATCATAGTGAGGGGAGGTGCACGTGCTGGAAACAGAAGATTAAGTCCCTTCCAACACTGCCCTGGAGAGCTGGCTAGCACAACAGCTTCCTTCAGATGTTAGCATCTTCCCAAAGGGCATCCCCACCCACCTTGGAACCTCTCCTCCTGAGAAAGCTTTGGGTTTGGACACATCAAGCCAAGCACATTTACACTCCTCTGGAGTGCATGCTGGAACACTGGTGCAAGGCTTCAGCATGGCACTGACACAGTTTCCCTATCCCAAAGCTTTCCAGGGAGTATGAACAGGTTCAACAGTCAGCTACACAGAAACAGGGAAGGCCTTCATTTCCATTCCTTCTACCCCACAATGGAAAAAATCTCAGCTCTCCATACGGCGCAGAGACAGCAAAACAAAAGAACTCAAGAGATGAAGAAAGCTAGTGAAAACAGTTTGTTTTATTTCCAGGATCAAATATTACAATAGGACATTTACATATATTTATAAAAAATGCAGCAGTTGTGTATATAGATCAGAGGTTTCCTTGAGTTTGGTCCCTCCCAGCACAGTGAGCTGAAATCACCCCAATGAGTTCTCTCCCTCCTCCAGCATGAAGTTGCATCATTGAAGGAAAAAGTGACCAGTGTAAAAACCGGCAGGCCAAGCCCAAATTTGGAAACTGTAAGTTCACCCACGTGAGGACACAGCCTCGTTAGGAAAGTCATCTGTCGTGCAGCCCAGTGTCTCTGATCAGACACCACAGCTGAGGTGTGCTGTACCCAGATGTGTTTCATATAAAGCTGTTCTATAAAATAGCACCTCGTCCCCTGCTCTGTGTCCTTCCAGCTATCCTACACCAGAAAATCTCAGCACCATTCAGCAGGTGGATACAAAAATCACTCTTCTTTGTGCTGCAGGCACTCACAGTAATTGGCCAGTGACCAAATGCCAAACTTCTGCAACTACTCATAACATACCAGTGTCAAACAGAAGGTAAAACCGAGGCAAGCCAAGGCACTGATGTTAAGTGCCACATCCTCCAATTACAAATGTGTGTGTATATACACGTATATACATATGGCTATATTTAGGGGAAGTGGACAGACACTAAGCACCTCACGGGCAAGAGGAGATGGGATTAAAAGTCATCTTGCAGCTCAGTACAGAAAGGGAATCCATTAACCTTCAGGCTTGGGAGCAGGCAGCAGGATGCAGTGAGATCTTGCTTTCTCCCTGTGAAGCTGTCCTCACAGAACAACAGACTACAGCTTGCACACTCATTAAAAGTCACCACTGAACTGTTCCTAGGTCGACTCTAAACGTGGCCAAGGGAATTTCCAACAACAGAGACGGCCAGTACAGGGCTCAGAATGTGAGGTCTGCATTGTCTTCGAGACAAAAGCTACTCCAGCTACAGCAAATCATTTCTACTGAAGAACAGCTGGACAAGGCATACCCAATCTTCTCAACAGACTTTGCCCTCCACCTAGATTTCAGCTACCTCCCCTCTATTTGTCATCCAGGGCTCGAACTTGATTAAAAAGAGGTTAAACAAGAACAAAGCTGCTCCAAGAAAAAAAGGCAGTAACAAGTTGTTACTTCAAGTTCCTTAAATGCCACACATCCTCCCACCCACAGGGACTTCCTCACATAAAGCCAGGTAACAGAGACCCACATGGTTTGGACAAACAACAGAAGCATTTCATGTGTTCGCTGCAGCGCTCAGCTCCTGCAGAAGGGATGCTTCACTGCCCCTTCCTGCCCCACAACAAGAGGTGGAGAAAGGAAAGCCACCATTTCCAACATCAACTTTTCCAATCCATGGCTAAGAACTCAAACGTACTTAAGAAGTTTAAAATAGTCAGGAGATACATCCGACAGCAAAGCACACAACTGCATGGAAGTTTTCTAAGAAGTCCATTTGAGAACCCTTCAGCAGAGAGGTTTATTCATTAAGTGCTAACACCAGCTGCCAATTTCTGATGGTAGCACGCATACAAACCACAGCTCCAGTAAATGTGGAAGCTGGTATGACTTGGTGCAGAGGAGTATGTACACTGACACTGACTCAGTTAATTAATTAGTTAATTTGGTGGTCTTTAAAATATCTCTATGCCATCGGGGGAAAACATGGAACAGAAGCTGCTTGCAGCAGTGAACAAGGGATCCACTTAAGAGAGGAGAGGTATTATTCTCCTGTAACATCAATGTGGCAGATCTGGTGAGCTCTGGAAGCAGGCTGATGCATAATCAAAATTACCATTTCTGTCTACGTATGAAAATTGCTACCTTTTCATAGACAGCTCTGCTTTTACACACACACATTCTTTCAATACCAAGGTTGCCAGCTTATCTGATTTCTCACCAGAAAGCATGACATCATTCAGCCCATAAATGTCAGAAATGTAAAATCACAGACCATAGTTGAAAGCTGAACAAAAACAATGCAGGCATGCCCAGCAACCTGGGACACAGCCTTCAGCTGCCCTGCTTCCTCCAGGAGGGAATGCAGCAGGGCTAAAGCTGGTTGGCCAGCCTGGCTGATGGCAGGTACCTTCAGAAAGAGACAAAGAGACTGGGCTTCTGGAGGTCTGTGAGGGGGAAGCCAACAATAAAAGTGCTGACAGTAACTGGCAGAGAAAGCCAGCACTCAGCTGCACCTTCTGTTTCTGAATACTGGTTGTGACTGTGAGAATAAGCCACAGTTAAGACATGAAATACCAAAACAAAAAAACAAGCCAGATAGAGAACACATGCAAAGAAGGTTTCACCACAAGCAGCAAGAAGCTGCAGCTTGAAGCACATTAGCTCTTTAGCTCCTTACCTACAAAGTCTTCCACCACTTAAGTGCACCTCTGCACAGGGCAGTCCTTTCAACACATGCAAACTGCGGCCAAACAACGCTGGAAACCACAAACCACAGACTTTGAGGGATGATTTGCTTTGTCCTTCAGACTTCAACTTATTCTGCAATTAGAGATTTAAGGGATTTTTTCCAGCCTTGTCAAAAGTAATTTGAACTTCAAACTTAAAATTCAGAAGCAACCGTGACCAAGGCTCTTTTTAAATTGAGCCCAGGTGGCTTACACCTTCCCAGTAACAAGCTGTTGCATGCTTAGCTTGGTTAATGTGTTCAGCCACATTCTTCAGGCCAGCAAAACACATTCCTCCAACCTCCAAAGGGTCTTAAATGAAAATGTGAGGAGCTGTACCCTGGCTGGTGCTGTTTCTCTGCAGCTTTCACCAGCAGAGAGCAGCTGGCTGATGTGCGCTGTGGCTCTGCTTTTACTGGAGTGGGAATAAGGGGGAAAAAAGGGAACAGAATGAAAAGAGAGCACGCACAGGGACACTTATCCCCTCAGACCTTTTCTCTCTGCCTCCTGCTCACAGATCAAAGCAAAAGAAAACCAAAAGAAACCACAGCATGCCAGAGAAACAAGCAAACAGAACAAGAAATTAGATCATTATTTCTTGGAACAGAAAAACCATTAGGAACTGTCACAAAATAATGCTGACTCCGTATCTGAAATGGAAAAAAATCCCACTTTTAATGTTTCTTTTTTTCCCCACATTCTTTGTTTCCTGTTCAGTTATGAAAAACATTGCTATTTGCTAATAAAAAGTCAAGAAACAGAAAGAAAAAGTCAAGAAGCGAAACAGAAGACTTTCAGTCCCAATGGTTCAGGAAAAAACCTTGCCACAGCCAAGTGCAACTTTTGGCTCCTCCTGCAAGAGCTGCTCCTGACATAACAAAAGCAAAGAGAAGCTAACCCAGAACTTCCTGGTTTGGTTTTGACAGCATGATCCTACAGCTAAGCACAGATTAAAGAAAGCTGTGTCAGCTTCACAGCTCCCAGTTATGGAAAATGGGGTCAGAAAGGAAGGCTCATCATATGGAGCCACACTGATCTCCAGCAACAGAACTGAAGCTCATGCTCCTGCCTGCAATGCAGTTTCTCCTCTTTCCCACTGCTGACGCAGCCGTTAGTGATTTTTCACATCTAATTGCTGAAGCCTCAGCCTAGCTCCACGTACATTAGTAAAACTGGGGAGAAGGGTAAAACGAGAAGCTACCAATGAAACAGACATAAGACTGAAACAACAATTTTGTATGTTTAAGTTCACTACCAGAAAAGCTAATGTGGAATTACGTGCCCAGAACAGATGCAAACCCCACCCTGTCCAGCACCAAGAGCCAGCCAGTCACAGCCCAACAGAGACAGAAGTGGAAGTGCAAAGGCTCCCTGCTGTATACAAGTAGGCAGTGGTAGGAGAGCAGAAAAAGTCAACACACTCCCATCCCAGCCTGCCTGAGGGACAAGAAAGTATCATGCTGATGTCAGGCACTGTTTCCTGTTGGCAGTCCACCTTCCTTTCCTTGCAGCAAATCACTGAAGAAGAGGCAGCAAGTATCAAGGTAACAAACATCACAGTAAGATATTTCAACTGGAGAGCTAAAGCTACCTAAGGAAGCATCATATTTACACAGAAAGGATTTCCTTCTGCCCTACTCTCTTATGCCCAAGTGTGAGACAGGAATTTGGACATTCTAGAAGCACTGTGGATATCCTTCAGTCTAGAAGTGTTGCTGCTGCTGCAGAGACCATACACCAACACCCTCACTCTTCTGGTGGCCCCGTCATCCACCTTCTAATGCTGCAGAATGGCCTTTGTGAAAAGAGCTCTTTACAAACCAAAAATGGCATCTGATATCACATCACTCACAGATCAGGAAAATGCCATCAGATTCTGTTTTCATAATACTGTACCTTGCAGTAGAATGCAAAGGTGTTACTGCAGAAGGGAAATGAACTTCTGCAACTATACGATTACATCATGGGGAATGCAAGGCATCATCTGTGTCTTTCTCTATTTAAAGACTCAAAAGGCTGGCACGAAATTAAAGGCAAAAATATCTTGAAAAGTTTCAGGTTATAAAAAACTTCTGACCACTGAAGTCACATGTACTGCATGTTACAGAACCAGTTACAATGAGGTCTTGTATGCCTTTTTCCTCTCTGATGAAGAATGCTAAATTGGATTCTTAATTGTAAATAAACACATTGAACATCTATCATGCAGATGGCAGTGTTAACTGACTTTTGTCTCCTATAACCTGTACTGTACCAAGTGACCAACAGCTCAATGCCTAGATGAGACACTGGGAAAACAGGGCACCTGGCGTGCACACAGGATGTGCCTGCACAACTTCTGCTGCCAACTTTCACAGCTGAAATGAAAACATAAATCAAGGAGAAGTTTTCAATACGGCCTTCCAGATTTAGTGGTAAACGACAGATTACCATAGCAGATTAAAATAGAATAAAAAGCAGGCTGGAGCATCCAAGCCACCAGGCTATGAAGTCTGGTATAAAGCACTAACTTCTTCCATAGTTTTGACAAGGCTGTTTATGGTTTGAATTAATCACAGGAACCCTGCCTAGGATTTGCTGCCCTGCCCAACTGCAGTCTGTGCTCTAAAATCACTTCCAAATTAGTCACCCCCGGTGCAGGAGTGACACAAAGAGAGAGGGGGAAAAGAAGCCAACTTCTTGTCAAGTTTACACGTTCTCCACAGTCCCAAGGTCTTCACAGAATCATGCCACCTTCTACTGTCAGCTGTAAAATCCTGAAAGCAAGAAAGAAGGGGAAAAAACAAACAGAATTTCCCCCTCCCTGCAGGGAGAAGTCAGTACTGCTGCAACAGCAGACACAGTTTTTCAGGTCTTTTTTTATTTTGTTTTTTTTTGGAGGGGGGATCCTTGCTTTTTTTAATAAACGACAACACCAAAACCTGTGTCCACTGGATGATGAAAGCATGCATGCAGCCTAGAAGCCTACTAGGTAGGGGCAGGGCATTGTGCCACAGTTCCTCAACTCCTTTCCAAAGTACGTTTCAGCAGACTGCTAGGTAAGCAAATCCCCTTAGGAAGGCTGTAAGGTTAATGGAGACCCTTCACATGAGAATCAAAGCAAAGACTGTACTGAAGATTACACTCCCTCCTTACTGAGAGGTGACTCAGTGCCTTATCACACAGCATTTTCAAATATAAATTAAACGAAACAGATTTAAGAATAGCAGCAAGAAGGGTGTGTGTTATTATGGCCACTCCAAGTCCCAGCACCCTGGATACACAGATCACCGTTCTGCTTTACTCCATGAAAACAAAGGAAAGATGTTCTTCCCAATGCTCTCTTCAGGACCCAAGCTGAGAACCAAAACAGAACTCTGAACATGCTCAATTGTTGCTAGAGCAGAAGGGAAGAAGAGAAAGAAGGGCCAGACAGCTGCCTGCCTGATTTCAGCACTGCAATCCTATGACCCTCAACTGCATATCAGTGAGTTGGTGTCCTAGGCAAAGAGGAGAGGGAAGGAAGGCTGGGAGAACTCAGGCCACGGTGCTAATTCCTTTCCTGCACAAAGACAGTCTCTTGAGGACACAGGCCTGCCTCCTGTAATGTGATCTCATAGTCCAGGTGGGAAAGTTTCCTTCGTGGGAAATTGGTGAGGAGTTCAAAGCGTTCATTGGGGTATCCTTTAGACTGGACGTGTTTCACGAGAGCCTAGAAAGGAAGAAAGGCAAAAAAGGGTCATTCAATTAAAATAAACAAACAACAACCCACAAGAAGTGACACAAAATTATCACAGTTTCCTCTTAAAAGAGAAGTTTGTCACCACCGAGAAGGGAAATATGCATGTAATACAGATCTCAACTTCTTCATTACATAATTTGGTCCTTGTATGTCATAAAACAGAAACTGATCACCAAGTGATTCCTTACCTAACAGATTCTTTAAACAGAAGGAAGATATACATAACAGTACTTTAATCTAAGCAATACAAATTCCACATCACACATTTGGGTCACAACAAAATAAAATCTGTAAAGTGCCCCAAAATTAAGTCCCCTCATTTGTAAGGCACCAAAGAAGTGTTTTTGTCAGGTAACACTAATAAATGCAGCATTTTTTTACTAGAAGTTTGAATATTTTCCTGCCTTCAAAGAAGCATGAGGTCTTGGGGGATTCTCCTCTTCCTTTCTTTCCAAAGCAATTCTCAGCTCATTGACTTCTCTGCCTACAGTGGCAATCAAGGAAGGATATAGAGGGTGCTGGGATGATGGGGTATCAGAAAACCCAATGAGCAGACACATTAGGAAGAGCTAATGCCCATGCTACACAAGAGATTTTTTTTGTTTGTTTCTATTTAAAGCTTTCAGATAAAATAGTAAGAATGGCAACTTGAGTCTGAGACAAGGTCATTTTCTACCTGGAATTTTGCAGACCAGGTCGTATAGTCTCATTTTCTTCAAGACATATAAAGATTTCTCCTTAAGCTCCTCATAAATCTGCACAAGGTCTCCCTGAAGAGTCTTGCTTTTGTCTTCCCTGCAGCTTCGATACAGTTTTAGGTTTGTTACATTAAAATGAGCATTACGGGCCACTGTGTCATGAAACACAGTGGCTAACAGGAATACAGTGACTTCCTTACAGACTGCTTTCAGATGAGCACCTGTGAAATTCTGAAGTAAACACCATCAACACAGACACCTCCAACATTATCAGGCCTGAGAAATAACTGAGAAGGACACTTGAGGCACAGCGAATAAATGGCACCTTGAAAATAACTGTGCTGGGGAGAATTCTGGAGAAAGTCTACTGTCATCCACGACCAGAAGGGAGTGCAGAAGCTTGGTGAAAGAGATGGAGAACAAAAATGAAGAGTTTTGCCTTTAATTTTGCCACTGTCTGACCACAGACAATGACTTTACTTCTCCATTTACAGGTCAGATAAATGAATGAGCTGAGAGTGTTCTACTAATTGAATAATTTCATTGGTGCCACCACAGGAAAATAAATTCTCCAGTTTCAGCTATCCTGTACTCAAACAAGGAATTTCAGTTAACTCCACTCACCAGAAGTTTAGCTTGTTCGGGCAGTGAAATTTGTTCTCTCTTTCCATCTGGATACCTTAGCATCAGCTGTGCCTTTGGTCCTAGTACAAAGGAAGTTACTACACGTTAACAAACAAGGCAGCTGAATTGAGCACTTCTGTAATTTTTGTTGTGGCACACTTTACTGCACAGAAGAGTAGGGCTGGGGACTGGAGATAAACGCAAAACTTTTTAGCACACACAGTTTCAGTCTCTGAAGATCTACTTGTACTGTACATGTTTAAAATATACACAAGACTTAAGAGAGTTCACAGTAGTGACCAAAATCAGTCTGGGTTCCCAGAGATAAGTACACTCTGTGACAGTGCTGCACCTCAGCTTACAAGTGCAAGGAGGAAAAGTCTCCTGGGATTTGTTTGTGTAAGCAAAAATCCAGACTCTCAAGGCAGTCAAGCCAGGCACGAGGCGGGGCTGACACTATCTCACTCCTACCACACTGGCAGAAGTCTAGTCACAGCTACTTGCATTACAGCCATGTGAATTTCGTTCAACAACAAGGTCTCAAACTAAGGAACCTGAGCTCAGTGACTAACATGAAATCGCTACGTCGAAGTGTGATCTGCTGGCAAAGTGAATCATCCAAACATCTAGAGTCAAGGAGGGAGCAAGACAGAAGGTTTAGCCTTCCAAAATGAGGGCTGGAACTATGCTTGTCAGAGTATAACAGTTTTCAGAACGAAAGCAAAACACAGGTCACTGTAAAAAAACAACCGTGGCCACTCACCATTCACATCCAGGCCCTGCAACGTACTTTCAGGTTTGTCAGCTGGCTCCTCTGGTATCCCTGCATCAACGCAGGGCAGTACTCTGTGATTTGATGTAGTTCCAGGCTCAGTCCTTGCAGGGGGCTCAGGCTGAGGCCTCCGGCTCTCCTCTTTTTTGTACCCCAAGTCTTTGTGTGGAGACTTCCTCAACTTGGCAGGATTCTCTGATTCCTCCTCCTCCTCAGATCCGCAAACAGAAATAAACTCTTCACTTCCAGAAAAAAGCTCTGACTCGGATTCCTCATCTGATCGACTCTCCTGCTTGGCCTGTGAGGAATCAAAATGTGTCTCCTGTAACGAAGCTCTGATAGCAGCCTCCAGCTGGCTGTCCTCACTGGCATCAATGAGGCTCTCCTGTTGAAGACAGACATGAGAAGAAGTCATCAGAACACTTGCAGACCTACTGAAAATCAAGACAATATCAAACATTCCAAAGAGAAGCTACTAAACTGTCATGAACAAACAGCATGGAAAGCTAGTCATCCTGTAACTGCTTAATGACTCCCCCTTGGAGCTTCTTGCAGGTTTCTGCAGTCCTCCTAGAGGGCCTCCTGCTTACCGAACGAGAGCATTTTTGGGGAGGGTTGGTAGAATGCCCATCTAGCTGCCCGTGCTCACTCAGGAACCCAGTCACTTGGTCCAAGAAAGATGTCACGTCCAGTTGGTGCCACTCCACTAATTTCTGGCCTAGGAAACATGAGGCATCATATAATCCACTTTCAGCAGCAACTCCCCAAAGATCACAGCTTAGCTGTCAAAAACCTCAGTTCACTTCTACGCACACTTCTATTCTATGCAAGAGTCCACATCTGTGCAACTGCAGTTGCCTACAGGCCACCTCCTGACAACCACAAACTTTCCTCCCACTACCCCCTTGAAAAGTCTTATTTTCTGTTCTCTTCTGAGAAAATACACATCCAGAAAGGTGAAAGGGACATGAAAATCAAAGAACACAAAACACTCATTTCATGAAGTTATACATTCTTGTCTGCTTCGATTCTGCACCTTGTTAAGTATTTACTTCCATTAGTGCTAAGAAGAGTATCTTAACTTCAGTTTCAATAACAAAAGAAACAAAAAAAAACCCTCAAATCAAACAGCAAGAAAACTCAGCTCTGATTAAAGAAACTATTATTTCAATTCCTGAGAAGCATGAGACCAAACCATTACTACAGTAGCCTTTTATGACGACAAAAAGGGCAAGAGTGTTGGCATACAAAAGAAAAAGGTCCAATTTCAAAAGCAATTGAGAAGAAGGTAGGCATCTTTTTTTGTTTTTAAATGAACAATCAAATGAGCATTTGAAAATTCATATCCAATCTAATAAGTCACTGCTAAGCCACATTAAGCTACTGTGATAGGAATGGGACTGCAGATTTGTACTCATGTAATGGGTAAGTGACCTTACAAACATTTTAAGATAGTTTATCACCACCAGGTGGTACTATTTTCAATTTCTACACAAAGTAGTTGATAAGCTACACCAAGTATCATAATCAAACACAGCATTTGAGAAAGGCTTGAGAGTTTTGTTCCTCTAGCTCTTCCAGAATTTACTATTCCATTTCTTCAGGGATATCTCACAGGACAAATACAGTAACCAAGATGCTTCAGTTGCAGTGTAACACTCACACTGCCAAAGATGACAGTATTCTACACCCACAACTGCCAGTCCAGGTAACTGTCACTTATCTTACCTGTCCTGGGATCCAGGATGGAGACATAAGGGAAGTCTGCTAACTTATAAAACTGTATGTACCTCTGTCCCTCCTCACTGTCGTGATACACCTACAAAATACAAAATAGAGCAAGTAACTGGGTGGAGAGGGAACACAAATTATCATGAAAACGTACCGAGTTTTTCTCTATTTTACACTGCATGCAACAGATGGTACACACAAATCTCAGCAACTTCTTCAAGTTGAACGTGCACCTCTAACAGTGCATGTATTAGTGGGTAAGCAATAACATACTGAATCAGGAGGCTGCTTAGGAATTAAAATGCAGACCCATAATCTCTGCAGTTCTCCAAGAGAACCATAGTAGAACCGTTATAATCAAAGAAGTCTGTTTTCACTGTCCCACCTATCAGGACATCAAGTCACCGGCGTGGCTCTGTTACATTTCCCACCCACAGAATTTTGTGCTTTCTACCTGCCAAAAAATGAAATGTTCCCGGATTATGTTCTTCACGGCCTCATTGCTCCAAACATCACGGTTGAGACACTGGCATGCAAAATCTTGCACATTCTGAATGTTTATCATCAGCCACTTGTTCTGCATCTGACCACACTCCTTGGCCTGTAAGCAGAGAGAAAAGCTTCATCAGCTAACACCGAAGAGCACGACACAAACAATGCCAGCAATGATCAGTGATGGCTTCTAACAGGGTCAGAACTTTCACCAAAACCCCTTCAGAGTGAGAAAGATGGACCGAGCAAGCGCAAAGGCATCCACAAAACAGAGGGCAGGGCTGAAAGACCTGCTTAAATGAGACTGGTTAAATTACAGAATCACATCGATGAAAGGAGCTGCTGGAGTTCAACAGGCCAAGCACAGAGTGGGAAAAGCAGCTTCGGTAGTGGGGCGGGGGAGGGAATTGTGGGGAAAGACACTGAATTAAGTACTTGTTCAGGAAAGAGTGTAGTCAACCACACCAATCTGACATCAGAGGAAAGACCTGCTTGCTCCAGAGATAAACCTGTGGATCATCTTCTACTTAAGCAGACAGCACAATTGACAGAGGATATGCATAAATGCAACAGGATCTCCTCTCGGTTTTTTTTTTAATGTTTGTTTGTTTCCCCTCTCTCTCAAAGCTTTGAGTTATTCTATTATTGTACAACTGCCAATTCAGGCATCCTTTTTTGATGCTCCTTATTCCAGACTGCAAGTTGGGAGGAAGACGGGAAGGCGCAGGAAGAAATCTTACTGGTTTGAGTCACAAAGCTGGCATAGTCTGATTGCTTGGTGGCAAGATAATGGTAGGAGTTTGATCAAGAATGTAATTCTGATCGCTGAATTGCCATACCTGTTGAAAAAAAGAGGGCTATATCAACAGTGGGAATGCTCTTACCACCTGGAGAGACTGGAACTAGCAAACGAATGTCCCTTGCATATATTTACAAGTGCATTCACTATCCTGCTGGCAAGGCACTTAACAGCAAATTCAAGTAATCAGAATGTTACAAAAGATTTTGCTGTTTTTGGTGGTAGTCTGATCCCCAAGCCAAAGTTTTTACTTTTAGATGGATTTTCAGCCAGTGCACCTCAGAACAGTCGGTCTGACTGATGCAATACAGCTGCATGGACCCCATCCACTGAGCTCCACTTGGTAAAACTATAAGTACTGAACTAGAAGTTTGCTCATTGTTCAGAGGTTCCCAGTCTACAAAACATTCTGCACGGACGAAGGACCTGCAGATAATTCTTATTTCATTCAAAGGAAAAATGTCACAGAAAAAAAATACGAATGTAGAAGTGTGGAATATTCATTCACACACTCATAGGCATCACTAACGTTACCACAGGAGGAGCCTGTATTTGGTTATCAGAAGGGAAAAATGAGGCAGGTGACACCTTGGTAACTGATAATGGTTTTAAACACACTCTTTGTGCTTTTATTAAAACATATATATATATCTTGAACTAACTGTGGGATTTGAGAACTACGTCTAGGCAATCAGTTCAAGATGAGGCCTAGAGGCACCACCCAAGATTAAGGGGAACACTTTTCAATATGCAGCTTCAGTTAATCACATTGCCTCAGTCCAGTATTCTAATGTAATCCATATGTGACTAAATTAAGAAACTCAAAAATACATAGCTAGCATACCTGGAAGTGGATCTTACTCTTCTACACTTACTTTCCATATTTTTTAACATTAGAGAAAACCTGACTCCTCCTCTCCTCCATCCAGCTGCTGCACTTGAAAGGGTGCAAGCAGGAAATTCCACACGTAATTTTTGGAAAGATGAATTTTCAACTGTACAGCAGCTCCAGCTCTTGACACTCCTTTTAACTTCCTTGTAAAAGCAATAGGTTTCATGTTTAACATTTAAGAGGACAACAGTTATACTGCTACCATCTCACACACATCTATAACCATGCTCTTAAACAGATAATGGTTTGTTTTAAGGGTACAGGGAGTGCAGACAGAAGAAATATTGTGGGTATAGAGATCACATTGGTGGATCATTTTCATCAGTGACCAAAGTAACAATGCAGAGCTCAAGAGCCAGCTTGCATAGCCTGCAAATGATGTCTATCAGTTCCCAATCACAACCACCTCTGCTCCTTCTGTGAGGTGTAAGTACCAAGCACTTAAACAGCACCCAAAAAGGATAAGAACAGTGCAACTGCTTCGTGCAAGCATTCCAGTTCACACTTCAGACAGCAGAACAGGAGCTTCTGAAGACAGAGGCAGTGATTCTTAAATACAACATGACAGATGCAAAAAAACGTCCATGTCCCCTAACTTTACCTTCCCATTTCTTACACAACCACATTTTTTCATCACAGCAACTTAGGACAACAAAACAGCAGTGAGACAAAGTAAGAAAGAAGTCATTTTACACTCACTGCTGCTCCCACTGGAGAAACTCTTATATCATGCACTACTAAAAACATTGTTTTCTTTTTTCATTCAATTATTCTGAACCATGTGTGATTTATAGATTTTGTGTGTCTCTTTCTTCATTTGGCTTTGTTGAAACTCATTGTTGTCCTTCAGTGAGCAGAGAAAGGAAGCAGAGCCAGCATCTTGTGAGCTTCCAGACACCTGCTAGTCAAGCATAATTCAGTTTGGGAGACAGATAAAATCAGAATGAGAGATCTGCCTACCAAGATACATCCTATTCATGTTACACTTATAGTCCTTGCCTTGGCCAGCACAGAAGGACCAGGCTCTTTTCATCACCCAGCCATTCTCCAGCCAACAGTACACCAGCAGGCACAGTCTAGCTAGACAGCCTAGAAGTACTATATGCAAAGATAACTGCACTATTCAACTATGAAACTAAATCAGCTTCCAAACTATTACTACTTGCTTCATACAAGCAAAAAAAGATTCAAAAAACAAAACCAAAACCAACCATCAGTATCAGCAGACAGCAACCACAGAACTGGTAAAATGAGGACATTTCATACAGGTAGACTCTAAACTGCAACGTCACACTGTTGCTTCAGACAAGTACCAAAATCCTAAGGAGCATTAAGCCCAGAAAACTATCTGCTTCCAAAACAAGAAATGCCAAGTAGGTCAATTTGGGGTGTACACTCCACAAATTAAACCGTATTTTACAACAAACAAATAAACAAACATATTTGACCTTAGAACAAAACCTAACTTTAGAAAGGAAGTTAGTTCTGTTGCTTTAACAATTTGCTCTTATCTGGTTCTGTGTTAAAGAGATGGTGAGCGTGAATATTCACACGCATCAATGTTCAATTTTACAGTCAGGAAAGGTCAGTTAAAATCCTTTGTGCAATCTGAACTGACCCTCAGCAGCAAAGTTTCTCTGAAATTAATAGGAGAGAAAGGGCAGTTCAGTTAACATCTTGCAGATGTATCAGTTGTTTGTCTCTGGTTTACATGGCCCCAAGCCACCAGCCTAGAGTAACTAGCATCTAGTGGCACAACCACTGCATTCAAAAGGCCTGCGAGGTTAAAATAAAGACTTTTACAGATTTTTCATGTCAAATCTTTTCATGGTGTAAGTAAGTTAACGACAAGACGCATGAAGACCTTACTAAGACCAGACACCACTATTACTGTTGAGTTTTAATAATGTCCTAAGTCTATAGGACACAGCGCTGGCAGAACACTCTTGCACACCTCTCCAGAGCTTAAAACACACCACACACCAATCATTAAAAAAAAAAAAAAAAAGAAACAGTCAAGGTAGTACTAAAATAAAAGTGCTCAAAATGACAGCATTTAGTCTTTTTTTTAGTTATTGTAGATGTTTGTCTAAGTGAACAGAGAAGGAAGAAGAGAATGACAGCTTGTTAGAATTGAATTTTGAGAAAGATTCTGGTCACTGGATTCACAGGAGGTCTCACATCCCAGGCTGAAGCAGCACAACAGTCTACAGTCCCAAAAGATAAAATGAAAAGGGTAATGGTGCACGAACCGAGAAGCCAAAGATCATTTTTGCAAGGAAGTTTTGAAATGAAGAGTAACACATGAGACACAGAACTGTGCAAGAACGGAAAAAAAGCAAACATGGATATCAGAAAGTGGATGTGGCTCTAAATGCAAGTTACTGCAAAGAACAGGACAAGGTGTGTATATACAATCCCCCCCTCTTTTTTTTTAATTTAAAAGACTGAAAGAACAGGACAAGGTGTGTATATACAATTCCCCCCCGACTCCTTTTTTTTTTTTAAATTTAGAAGGCTGAATAAGAACACAGACTTTACAGCAATCAAACATATTGATCAGTTACATCATCCTCTGAAACTAGTTATGATAATGGCAAATGCTATAGTAAACACTGTTAAAGGTCTTAACATGTTTTCTGTAAGACATTAGGAAACACTAGCAAACAAATTCCACAGCAGGGATTAGAGGGCACTTGCTGACTGTGTATACATTTCAGTACAGAGCAGCACTGACTGTTTCTATGCAAATTCCCTTTATTGGTCCCTCAAGCCACACATTCACTCCACTCACAAACCAATCTGTATAGTCTCCAATCACTAGTTAGGTCCCAGATCCACATGGCAACAAATTCTGACCAGATCCACAAAACTGCCCACACAGAAAGAAAAGGTGATACTAGAGGTCACTAAAAGCCAGCAGCCCCCTCAGCTCTCCTTCTTAGGGGGACAATCTCTCCAACAATTCTTCCAATTCAGAGGCAAAAGATGACCACTGTGATTTTGAACAAGAATATGTCTTCTGGACATAAAGTTGTACATCTGTGACAATGTCATACACAGATACTTCAGTAGCTGTTATTAAAAATCACACAGTCATAATTCCAAAACTGCATGAGCTTCTCTCAAGGCTGTGCTGCAAACTATACTGCCCCCTGCAAAGTACTTTTGCCCACCTATCAAAAAGCAACCTTACTCCAGCTACTTCTGTATAATGCAAGAAATTCAGTTCTTCCATTCTGGCCAGTCTCACATGTATACAAAAGTGTTTCACTGGGTGTGATTTGCCATACTGCCATTTAAACATAATAAAAGTGTGATCTACCATCGTTAGTTAAGACCTTCAGAGGCAGTGTATCAAGTATTGATCACTACACTGTCCTACATACACAGCCTAACAGAGGGCTTCCACACTGCACACAGTCACCACATAGGGAACTTACCAAAACTCAACAACTCACCGTCTCAAAGCTGCCTTTGTGCATCAGATCAATGGGAGGCCTGAAGAGGTCTGCTAGGGTAGTGAGTTTCTTATCTACTGCTCCTCCATTTCGTAGTTCCTGCTCCTGTCGAACTGCACAGCCCCAAGAGGAAACAAAGCTGAGTTAGACAAAATACTCAAAAGATGTATTTAATGTTGAGTATATCCCCATACACAAAACTTGGTGTAACAATCATAAGGTTAGGTCGCACTGAAGAAGATCAGCTGTTACTTAGGTAAAAACCCTGCTCAACCTAGCTCTTGCAAGCAGTGGGTGTTTATTTCATTTTAAATACATCCTAGGCAGTATAAATATCAGTAGAAGTGGTCATATACCAATATTCAAAAACAAACAAGTAAGAAAAAATGTTAAAAATGTCATGACTTGCTCCCAGTGATGCCACTAAACTGGGACAACTGAGCTACTCCGGAACATTACAGCTTTACTCAGAGTATTTCTAATTCAATGCTTCTAATACATGATGGTAAGGTACTCCCACAGAAAGATTTAGTTCACTTAGACAAATACACTGATAAGTTTATACTAAATATTTGTACTTCCCACAGTCAGTTCTGGATACCTCAGTCTCTGCTTTTCAGATTTTTTATACCAAGTACCATACCATGAGCAAGTTTCTATTAGTGCTATCACTTCCACTAAAAACAATACAGAACATTTCCTACATACACGTGAGCATATAAGATAAGGTAAATCACAGAAACTGCTCACCCAAAAATTTGGTGGTATCATGCATTTTATGGAACCAAGTCAGCTGAAATGAGGAGTAACTATCACATGATCCTAAAGCTTTCCAGTTGTGAAAGGAAACACCAGTGGCCGATAGCATACAAACCACTTCTGAGCAGACACTGGATCCCTACAAGGATGGAAGTGTACCTATGGAGGAGGCCTGGGAGCCAGGAAATAACAGACTTCTATGGCTAAGGTCACTTCTTCAGAGATAACAAGGCAGTGATATTCACCCATGAAATTTTACCATAAAGCACCACCAAGTTTCATCACAAACCTTCAAAAAGGATTTACATACCATGTACCTCTAAAAGTCTTTGCTATAAGAGAGAAAAAATAAGGGCATGAAGCTTCTGTAAATTCTGTATTTTAATGTATATAGCTGTCAGTGCCTTTAACACCTGAATAGATTATTATTTCTGGAAAACTGATCAAAGCTGCCAGAAGAAAGCCAGAAATTACAAATACTTATTTTCAGTTTGGCATATGATAGCACCTAACTCCTCAGGAGCCAGGTCCTTGGTCAGAGCACTTCAACACTCCAGTAGCATCAGTGATAACAACTGCAAAACAACTCAACTGGAAAATAAATGGTGTTTGGCTCACAGAGAATCACTTCCTATGAAACTTAAAAGTCTCTTATAACTGCCAATGTTTTGTCATTTGGAGAGCCTGCATATGAATGGATAGGGAAAGGTAAACAGATTAAATTCACTAGAACCAATTCATGAGGCCAAGGAAGAAGCCTCAGGGTTATACTCAAATCTAATTCAAGTGCCAAAGCCACCACTGGCTATCAAAGAAAAAAATAATAGATAAACTTAATTTATATATGGGTATTGGACTGTTCTTCTTTTCTCTAAAGTGGAAAAGGGCTTTTATGAGAGCTATCAAGAAACTATCTGCCACAGCAGAGCAGGCAGAATATGCTGTCTCACGGTTTTACTTTTGTAGCACAGGCAAGTGCTTGGCCCAGCATCCTCAGAACCCACTTCATATATCCATTAACCAGTGCTTTCCCTTCAGCCTTTTCACAACAATGTAAGGTTGCCCCAGAAATAAATTAATGACGTTGACTGTTCCAAAGACATGGAAGAGGATTGTCAGCAAACAATACTGTCACTACAACAAGAAGCAGCCTAAAGAGATTACTCCAAAATAACATCTTATATGGCGGAAACTAATTTGAATTCATTTTTTGTACAAAGAAAACAACCTTTAAGTTACTGATCAGCAGACACTTACTGGTTTCTGTTTGAAAATCCCGAAAGCCATCAAATATCGAACGTGCAGGTCTGCGTCTTTTAGGAGCTTAAAAGAAAAAAAAATGTCAGTAATTATTCCAAAGGCATGCCACCAAAATAATTACTTATCAGTACTTCCCATCAGGCGTTGAACACCAAAACAAGAATCCAAAGTGGGATTGACGTGGGAGTAAAATCATTAAGGAAGTCTGGAGGAGGACGCAAACAGGTAAGCTAATAAGAACCACTCTTCCCCATCACTTCCCCACTTCAAATTTTCCAGCAGGGAAGAAAAACATACCAGCAGTACACAATAATGTAGAGTAAGCCCTTTTTCATGGGCTCACCAAGCACTCCAGAGGCCCATCAGCATGTAGAGGCAGTGCTGTCACAGCATCAAAATGTCATAATGCCCATCAAGATTTTTAAAAAAGATTTCTAAGTAGATGAAAACTCAAAAAAAAAAAAAACCCAACAAAAAAAAAACAGAGGGAGCATATCATCTTTCTTAGGTAACCTATTTGTTTCTTTCACATTTCTATTTCCTTTCTAATTGCTTATTCAGATCTCATTCCAACTTGGCTGAATTGGTCCCAGCCAAGCTCTTCATAGGACCCAGTGTCAGTATCTGCAAGGATCTCTCTGCTCTAAATGCTTAGCAACAAGCACAATCCCTCACAGGCAACTTCAGAGTAATTTACACTGTAGCTTTGAATAGCAACTGAAAGACCACTTCAGCAAAAGCAGCACTTGCCTTTCCAGGCTTGGCTGCTACAAGTCCAGTGCAGGTGAAGATCTGAACTGCAGCCCAGGTGGATGTTTTTCTGATAAATATTCTACTTCTGGGGTGGTTCAGTGTATCTGGCAGAGTACAAACACACTCGTGTCTTCTCAACTGGAAGAGAATCCAAGCTCACTCAACCACCTCAATATGCAGCTGTTAAAACCAGAAACTGGAACATAACCTGCTTGAGGTTAGAGCTAAAAGGACTGAGTGAAGTAGCTTTCCAGCTGCTGGGCTGCTTCACACTATAAACAGAAGTGGCATCAGTGAGAATATTAGAGTTGGTGGATGAGACAGAGCCAGGAGGCTACCACAGATTCCCTCAGTAGGGTTGTCAGGGACAGCATGTCTGTGCTCAGTGTGTGATGTGAGTAGAAAAGGACCAGGCAAGAGAGCAGCTCACACTCCTGCACTTCTTAGGATCGTGAACCTACAGGCATCTATAGACCTATGTCAAAGACTGCTGGGTCACAAAGAAAAGAACAAGTTGATGCAATGTCCTCAGGGCACCTTCTTCTGCAACCATCTCTCAGCTTGAGCATGCTAGCAAAACAAATCTCTGACGTTGAAAACAGGATCAAGTGAGAACCAGTTCCATAGTAAAAACAGAAGCTTGGCTTCACAATCCTATCTAGCACTGGAACTAAACAACAGAACACTCATTTCCTATGCACATGGGATCACTTTAAAGATGATCATTTCCACGTCTTACATGGACAAAAAGGGCAAGATTCTTAATTCTGCGGCAAAAGCCACAGACAGCTAGAAACAGCATGGACAGCAGAAAATGGACAGTCTCCCCAGGGTGCAGGAAGTACGTATAATACAGAAGACTCAGAGCATCAGTGTATTACAGAAGTACTAAGCAGTGATTCAGGTAAGTTTGCAAAACAATACAACGTTTCCATTACTCTTTTGCTCACAGCAATAACCAAATCAAACCCATGTTTAAAAAAGTGGAAAGAATCAGTAACTTCAGAAAAACAAACAAAAAAACTAGCTATGTGATGCAGCTTGAAGGGCAAATTAAATTTCTAAAGGAGAATCATGCAGTTCAACCCTTCCTTCTGGATCTCCCCAAGAAACATGCATTTGTTCTCTCCATTTTCACTCGTCAGCCAAATCCCAAGCTTATACCCTACCAGCCTGGACACTTTTGCAGCAGTACCACATGGCTCCAAAGCCCAGGAACACAGATGTATACCTGATATTGCTAACTGGCTGGTGCCTTAAAAAGTCCTCTGAAAAAGGAGTTAGCAAATTGACACTACCAGGAATACAGCACCTCTAAAGTGTAAGGTTTTAAACATCAGTCTACTTCTGAAGATGCACCCACATTAGATGGCTGAAGAGTTGCAACAGGGCAAAAACACAAATGAAAACAGGCACGCTGCCTTCTTCATATTCATCATATAAAGATCATTTCAAGGTATTTAAAGAAAACAAAAAATGAAATAAGAACAGAAGCCTACCTCCAAACAAGGGCTCAGGCTCAACTAAAATTTCCTGTTTTTGAGGAATTGGAGCTCGTACTTCATCCCTATCAAAGAGGAAAGGAAAATCAGAGATGATAATGTTTAAGTATTAAATAAGCCACACCATGCTGTGTTCCAAAGGTTCCTGCATCCTGGACCAGCTATGGACTCTGCTGTACCGTTGAAAAGAATCAGAGATTTGGAGTCAAAATGTGCCTCAAGGAATCCTCTACTCCCACTGAAGGCACTGAAGCAGGACTTAGCACGCTAAGCATTAAGATCTAGCACCTTTCTATATCTTGATAGAAGATTTCACAAACCTCGTGGTACCTTGATTCCAAGACTTCTGTCAATTCAATTGACAAAATTCAAACTAATTCAAACACTTCTTTTTTTTCTTTCAAAACTTCCTCAGAACTTGGAAAAGTTTTTCTTAAAACTCAGCTAAGGCTAATTAACCCACTTGCCACCCTCCTCCCCTGTTTATCTATACAGAGAGGGGAAAAAAAAAGACTGGTTACTACAAGCTTTCTCCTGCTAGAAGACTTTTTACTTCCACTTGTAGCTCACAGCCCTTCCATTTCCACAGGATGAAAAACAAGATGGTCAAAATGGTCATTTTCCTCCATATGATTCTGAAGCAATTACAGGTTTTCACAGTTGAGCTCCATTCACATATCAGCAGCTTAGCTATGCTTACACAGAACGCTAGGTAAACTGAAATGATGTCTAGAATAAAATCACGAGAGCTATGAAACAGTAGAATGTACTCAATTCAGTTACCTGACCCATGTATCTACTCACAGGACAGGCACAAGCTCATCCAAGAAAATCCATTTCAACATCTGGCCTATGGAGTGCTCCTTGAGGCGTACACTTCCCTGGACTCTTCAAAGACTTAAAGGGTGCAGTTATTGGCTCCTGGCCACACAGGTTTCAAAAAGTAACTCATACCACCAGCAAGATGCACTAACCTTGCTATTAGCCTCCACATCTTTGATCGCTGTTGTGAAGCTAGTTATTCTCCATTCTGCATTTGCATACTTATTTTTCGCTCTTCCTAGAAGTAAAACTAAGCTGACCAGCACCTGAAGGGTGTCAAGTATAAAAAAGAAAGTATTCCAATAAAAACTTGAATATTAAGTCACTGATGCGCCAGAAGTTGTCTAGAAAAACAAACTCTTAACACCTGCAGATACAGATTTCTAACTTCATTGCCTATTAAAGGTTCAAACAGGGAGGTACTTAACTATAAAGGTTAGTACTAACACAGTGTTTAAATGTACAGATGTGCTTCAGAAGTGTAAGCAGCAAGAATTTTCCTTAAAAGTTATTTCCCTCTTTCCTGAAGTGGAAGACTTTCACAAAGAAGAAAGCATGGCTAAGTTTACTTTTGACAAATGTGACCAGTACCTATTAGCTTCCACTCAAAATGTTGCCCTTATCCCAAGCAGGCACATTAACAGGCAGCACCAAAAGACTCTGCCATGCACCTTTACTGCCATGTGATGTGTAAGACACTAATGCAGGTGTTGTAGTTGCTTATTCCTCTGCAGATCAGTGTATACGATCCACTGTTAAAACACATGAAAATGCTTTCAAATGGGACTTGGGTCACTACGTTTTATAAAAGTCACAATAACAAAATTCTCTAAGTACAAAAACAACATAAAACAAGACTCCTGGAGCCATTTAAAACTAACACTCTCTTTTCAGTGGATTCTCATTTCAATGACTCAAGCAATGTCTGCAAAACCAGCATGTGTATGCAATAGAAACCTTCTGAAGTACATGCAGGAGAGACCAGCTTGTATAATAAGAAAAGCTTATTTCTTAAGAAAAATATCAAAGCAACCAATTAAACAAGATCATCAAAGCAGTGCGTATTACACTGGCGTGACAGCAGGTTAGGAGCAGGAACAACTGTTTTAATTGTTCTGTCTTACACTGTGAAACCTCTTAGACTGCTCATTTTTAGGCAGACATGCCCCAGTACGTACTCGGTGTGTGGTCGAACTGCAGACACTGCTGCTGAACTGGTGCTGGGCTCCTCTGCTATGCCTCCACCATCCAGAAACATGGTGACAGCCATCTCTAGGTTGTTGTTGCATGCTTCAAGCATGTGCTTTCCCACGCTTTCACTGGCACCTGTAATGCAAAAAAAAAAAAATACTGACACGTTCTTCATGAAGTGTTTTGATCAGAAGCACAGGGAACAGCTAACCAGCAAGCTTCCCCTTTTAAAGCACCAATCATAGAGCAGTTCAGCAGGTGCCATTTATCCCTAAGGCACAACTATGAGGTGAGACAAACACGTATCTCAAGGGAAAAGGGAACGCCTGGATACAGGACTGCCTTCCATGAGGAGAAAATTCAGCAGAAGCCACCTGAAAGCTTTTAGCGTGCTTCTAGATCCCTTCCTTGAGCAGGTTTCCAGATACAAACAAGCATATTAAATTTGACCTCTACTGTGAGATATGAAAAAAAGAAAGAACCAACTGATTTAATGTTCTAACAGGGACAGTACTAAATCTGGTGCCTAAGTTTTTTACCCAACTCTGAGAGACACTTAAAAAAGGAAGAAAAGATTCCCTACTTTACTGAGTGCTCTGGAAGGCAAAAACAAACCAGCAGAAGCTCAGTTCATGTATAAGGAAATAAAGTAAACAGGGAAAGAGTAGTATCACCACTAACACTCATTAGAAGGGCTTCCAGGCCCAAATAAACACAGTCTTATTTGTGCTGTTCAGGATGAAACGTTTCTCCTCAGCAGCACTTGCAGCTCTTCCTTACAGGGTCTGCCTCTAAAGCTTCCTCAAAGTCACGCAGTCAACAAAAGTACCTTCATCAACTGAATCTCTCCTGCATTCAACCTTTTAAGAGTCTATTTAGTACAGCATGTCTGTATAGGTAGCAGGCTGCCAAAGAGTTTATTTTAATATGGAAAAAGCTGGTATAGAGAGAGACAAAATGCAGCTGAACCAGTTTGGGAGTAGCTTTTGGTCTGCAGTAATTCTTACCAGCTTCACCACAAGTCACCTAAATGCAGAAAACACCGTTTCCCCAGCATCAGAATGACAGCTAACATCACTCTGAGCAAAACGCATTTAACTTACTTTCATTGGGTGTCTCTGTGATTTACCAGGAAGTACTCAGAGCTTTAGATTAAACAAGACTGATACAGCAGAGAGAATACTCTTTGAATCTGTTGAGATAAAGCAATACTAAATGACCTGTGCCACTACATTAAGCCACAAAGAACGCCAGTGTGACCAAGGTAAAACACAAAAGCATCAAGTAATCCCTCACACAAACTGCTCTATGATATTTTCAGGAGCTCACTTCAACACCAGCTGCAGAAACTAAGCAATACCGGCAGAGTCTGGAATATACACACCACCCTGCAACCTCACTGCACAGTCATGCGATGCTGTTCATTTAGAAGGACCAGAAGAAAAGCTATATTCAACCCTCTGCTTTTTAGAGAAAAAAATACACAAAGCCTTCGTACCAAATCTTCCTCAGTCTAAGGAAACTAGCATCACACCAATTTTCTCAATGCTCCTGCTGGCAAACAGAAATACTAGTTATTTCAGAAGACTTGAAACAAATTTCTGATATCTCGTAATTTCATCTGCAAAGATGCACAAGACCTACACTCCTTTAGTACTTTTCAGGATGACAGCACCTAATGAGAAATAAAACTACTGTCTGAGAACTACATTCAAGGACTATGGGTTAGTGGGCACGGGTTGACAGCTAGACTCAATGTTTTCAGTGTCTTTTCCAGTGATCCTGTGACTATTCCTTGCTCCTCAGCATCATCTGTGCTGGAAGCAGATGGCTGGATGGACTTCAGTTCACTTTTTCCACACAAACACAGGCAACTCTGTGCACTTCCACAGAACCACGGGGGTTGGAGCATCTAGTCCACCCCCGGTGAAAGCAGGCTCACATCAAAGGTGCAGGCTGATGCCACAAACTGAGGGTGTGCTGCACAACACCTGTCACTGCGACACCGAGGGTCAGACAACTCACTTCCACACAGAACCTCGCATTCTCTTACAACAAAAAGACAGAACCTCAAACCTCTCTTTCAGAGGTGGATGTGCAGAGCCCAGCAGGTTTTTATTTTCTTATTCGAAGCGCAGGAGTGGGGCTCAGCATTCCCATAAGCCACCTACACGAGCAGAGGGCTGCTGGGCCAACAGCAAGCGTCTCGAGCAGCGCTGAAAACGAGAACGCAGGACACACACGGGAGCGTACTGTAACGAAAGCCGCATCCTTTTTTGCACCAGGGAGGGCTTATTTCAGTAGGTTTCGGTCAGAAGAACCCCGGCCCCGTAACTGCCCAGCACGCCCGTTTGCGGGTGCCGTCCCCGCCAGAGGCCCAAAGCGCGCACCCCATGTCCGGGCCGCAGCCGCTCACGTCCAGCGCGGCACCACCACCCGATGCTCCGCAGCACGACCCCAAGCGGTACCCGTCCGGCCGATCGCTATCCCGGCCCGCAGGACGAGCCGCCCGCGTCCCGAGAGCCGCGTTTTGACGTCGTGCCCCGTGGCCGGCCCCCGCCTCCCCGGAGAGCCCGCCGCCAGGCCCGGCCCCCCGCCCCGCCGGGCCCCCGCCT